>JAEQML010067831.1:0-18753 GCA_016904865.1 Pissodes strobi | reverse complement strand
AATTTATTTTCTCTGGCCTAACCGGAAGTAACAACTCCCATACTCATAATGCATAAAACTAGTGAATGAATAACACAATGTTAGATTTCTTACTTGGAATCTGATATGTCCTCTTCATCTTCACTTTTAATATCAACTTCCTCTTGAATTATGAAGTCCGATTTAATCAAATAGTCATCATTACATTTAATTGTGTTGGATTCTCTGGAAAATAAAATGAATTAATTACTTTTATAAAATAATAATAATTGCAACACGTTTTTTTTAATGATTGAACCCAAATTTTTTTTTCCCAATTAATTTAAAAAATTGAACCTAGCCCTGGAGAGACGTATTGCAAAGCTCGGCCCCTGTCGTGGGGTCGTTTGAGCGCCACCCGTTCTAGCCAGCTAAACGGAAAAAGCTCGGCAGGTGTTGTACCGAGTGGCTAGATTCGCTCATAAAATTAACCGGTTCCTAATTTCGAACTATCACAAAAAAAAAGAGAATAATTATCAACCAACTTAACCTATCAAAAAAACACAATCTAAAAATTTAATGGACACTATATTTGCTACTAAATTCTTTTTTTTTTGCAAGCACAGCAACAATCTATCTGGAGAAAATGGTTATATTAAATGTGGTTGAGTAGACAAAAGAATGTTAAATGACTTAAAGGAATTAATAAAATAAACTGAGTACAATATGAAGATTGTACGTACAGAGACCAATTCAGTTGGAAAACCTCAGTTCTATATGCCTTATCACTAAATGCATTAAACTACTTATCAAAGTGATCACTTGGCGCAGACTAAGCTTCTTACAACTAGGTATGCGTGCGCTAATAGCTGCACTGATGGTGATAATATGCCGCAATGAGCGAACACAATGATTAGATCAAAAAAAAACTTGAGAAGTTAATAAAAACACCAGATCAGATTAAAAATATGGTTAGCTTGATTCATATGATAAAAAGATAAAATTCAGAGCAGTTATATCTGCCGACTAATTAATGAAATGAAAAATTAATGAAAAGAATGAAGTTATCCAGCCCGCACTTATCTTTTAAAATGAGAAAACAAATCAAAGCAATTTGATTAACTGGTCCGATAAACCAGTGAATAAATGTAAATTAAATTAATTAAAATCAATGAGCTACCTCAATTCAATGTTTGATTTATATCAATAAAAGTAAACAAAGATTAAACATAAGACACAATGAAACATAAAACGTATACCCAAATCCCGTCGTCGAACTCTGTCGATGGCCTCTAGTGCGGGAACCACAGCAGTTCTTTAACAGAAGTTCTGGCCCAGCAGAAGAAGTTCTGACCCAGCAGAAGAAGTTCTGACCCCGCAGAAGAAGTTCTGGCCTAGCAAAAGAAGTTCTAACCCAGCAGAAGAAATTGGTTCACCAGGTAAACTACTGGCCCAGCAGAAGGAAATTGCAGTCCTTCAGATAAACTCTGGCCCAGCAGAAGAAATTGGTTCATCAAGTAAACCTCTGCCCAGCAGAAGAACCCTGAAATAATCCAGTACGCATTAAATGACGCCCCCTTACTTTAATAAAAAAATCATAGACCCCCTTACTTTAATAAAAAATCATAGACCCCCTCCCTCTTTGCATAAATACATCTTCTTTATAAAACAAATTTTCCCGGACAAAAAAACCATGGACTTGCAGTGCAATAAAGCAAATAAAAGAGACATTAAGGTTTAGGTAACTTGAATATAAAAAGATAGGTATGAATCACCCCTAAAAGAATATATAACTTCCCCATATGATCAAAATTAAAGTTGCATTAAAATAAAAATTCGGATCAGGTAAAATGGAGTAGATAAGATAACACATGGGAAAAGCAAATGGCGTTATGTGCACAAAAAAAAATAAAAGGTAGATAAACAGTCAATTTCATTAATTTAGGCAAAAATGGTAGCGATATTTGCCTCAGATTCGGACTTGAGGGTATATTAGAGGAGATTCGACGGTCTCGGTCTTATGGGACGAACGTGGAAGCAGCTATAAATAATGGAAATAAAAAAAATTTAGCAAAATGGCGGTCAAGTGCTTCATAGGCCACAGAAAAAGGAATCCAGAGAAAATGCTTACCTAGTACAGCTTGTAGAGCCCGAATAATCGGTCGTGTCAAAACACAAACAGAAACGAACGATAAATCTCCTCAAAAGGGTTGTATTATTTCAAAATACGCAAAACGTACAGTTTCTCGCTATACTGGCAAACGTTTCCCAGGCGAGCAAAACTAGAAAAGACCTCGTTCCGTCTTCGGTCAATTTGCCTTAAATTAAATACGGCGACACAAGTAGTCATGGGCTGAAAACTTGACGAGTGTTTCGATACAAGGAATAATTCTAAGAAAATAAACGCCTTAAGTCTCGCTTATTATCATGATAAATGACGGCGGAAGCCACGAATAGTGAGCTAAAATTACATTCTTCCAGAAAGGCTAGGATATGCTCTAACAGAAATAATAAACCTTCAAAAATCTAAACCGAGAATGAAAAACGCGCGATACGTAGCCCATTCCTATTATTTGGCAAAAACCTTACAAAAAAACTGGTCAGCTGTACCGAACGAGAAACATATTTAAAGCAGAGGTCCAAAAACGATCTCCGCAACATCAACCTAGGGTTCTCAAAAGGTAATAGAATATTCAAACTGAAATTAAATTATGGTTCAATAAGTTAAATGCAACGTATTTGCAGGCTAACTGAATTCTTTAAAAATATAAATCGATCCGCTGGCTGTTTACGATAATATAATGCAAATCAAGCCAAGTTAACTTAATAATAAGGTACATACATCGCTTATCAACTAAAATAGATAATCACAATGGATTCTAAAAGCTAATACGAATAAATAGCTAATCTATACTTAAAATATAGGTAATTTTACATTGAGAAAAGAGGCAATTTCAAGCGAATTATTAAATTCAGAATTAATAAACCGATGAGTGCAAAATACAGCATAGGTTTTCCCTAAATGCGGCATATAAATGAAATTTTAAAATTGGCAAAATCGAACTGTTACATAATAATATTACTTTATTTAAAATTGTCTTCATATATAAACATATAAAGAAGCAAAATTACGTCAAAAGTTAAGAGAGAAACCTAAAGAAAATATTGCAAATGGTTACATTCTAGCGCACATGGCTCCAGTGTAACTAACAATTTTCTTGTAATTTTTTTAAATTTACATATATTATGTACAGTATTTACTGATTTAGATAGCTTATTATATAACTTTATGTACATGTAATGGCCTGTTCTTTGTTAATGTTAGCCACGGGGGTAAGTCAAAATTTAGAGCTTGTATTTATGTAATTATGAACAACTTCTACTCCAAATGTATCCCTATGTTTAAATACACAAAACAAACATTAATAGTTATATAATACATATAATCATATATCTGATAACTCCCTAAATATACCTAGACACGTTTCGCTAAATTTCATAAATATGCTTTATTACCTTGATTGTTTTCTTCTGGACGACAAAGAGAGATTAAATATTTGAATTACAACGCCCAGAAAATAATATCTCAGAACTAAATCAAAATTTGCATGATAATAGCATAACCAATACTTTCCAATTTTAAGTAACTTTTATTTACATTATTATTTCAGTACAGGAATTCATTTCTGTGAACTCCCATTTAGTGTTTGCAGCTGTTTTTATTCATCATCTTCAAAATTAATACTTTCAGGTATTGTTAAATTTAGTTGTTTAGTTCTAAAAACAATTAAATTGAACTAGTTACAAGTCTTTTCCTGAAATTCATAGGTTGGCGTCATCGGCATTGTTAATAGACAGATGAAGATCATTTATATAAATAATGAACATAATTGGACCCACAATACTTCCCTGTGCTATACATGTGTTGCTTACTTTTATATCAGATTTTACATTTTCATCATCACATTTTTTTAATATCATATTGATGACAAACTGAAGTTTGCAGATCATGTTTCGCCTTGCACAGAGCTGCTATGCGATCAGGGTGATCTCTTGTGAATTGGATGTCGAAGTTGCATAAAGTGTGTACTATTCGCTGACTGAAGCACGCCTTCGCCATGGCATATGTTTTTGGGGATGTTGTGGGGATTGTCTTTTTCGATCGGTTTTTGTCTTGCAGAAACGAGCAATAAGATCTTTCTGCAGGGAAAAGCCCAAAGTCATGCAGACCACTGTTCCTCTCTTTGAGGATACTTACGTTGGCCTCATTGTTTATTCTGAAAACAGTATGTCTTGTCTGTGAAAAATATCGATCGGAAATTGAACAGTGTAGTTATGCAACTCGTTTTAATAATTCCACTGTGAAACATGACTATACTGTCCACTGAACTAATAAAGAAATCAGTCATATATTCTGGCAAAAAGATGTTTAAAAGGCTACCAGGTTCCATAAGACGAATTGGCTGTAGAAAGCATTTTAAAAAAGCTGTAAAAGGATTTCTGATTGGAAAGGTTTGCTATAACGTGGATGAGTTCTATTTGGACTCAGTTGCTTGATTTGGACTGAGTTTGCTTTATTTAATTTTATGTTTAGAATCATACATGATGCATAGTAAAAGCTGTATTTCTAAAATTTCCGTGCTTTAATTTTATTATGATTTGTTGTTATAATAATTGTTATTTTAATCTTATGGTTTTGTTTAGTGTTTAATAGCGTTGTCAATTAGATTAATTTAAGTCTTAGACAATAAAGCATATTTTGAATTTGAATTTAAACATACTAGGTTCCATAGTTATATGGTCTTTTGATTTATTAGACTTCCCCTTCAGAGCATTAACAATGTACCATTGTTCTCTAGGCTTGTTTCGGGCTTTAGCTGATCTTTCCCTATAATTCCTTTGCTTTGCACATTTAACTATTTGACGGACTTTATCTTCATATATAAATATTAAATTCAATATTATTTTATTTATAGTTTTTTCTCTATGTGTCTGTATTTTAAGGTTATATTTCTTGGCATTTTTAATATTGTTAGTATATAACATGTATATTGATGTTTGTTTGATGTCAATTTGTTTATTTAATGTTATTTTATTCTTTAAATTAGTTTATTTTTTAGATTATTTTAAAATTGTTTTTGTTTTGTTCCTGTATTTTATGGAATACTTTGTTTAGTTATTTTAACCTGCTTTGTGAATGAGAACATTATCTTGCACTAATAAAGCATTTTTGACTTTGAATAGTTTGATATTTATAAAAATAGTAATAAAACCAGTGTCTGTAGTAAATTTTTTAATTGTATACAAACAACAAAGGTTGGTTGCAGAGATTTTAATTCCAGATGTTATTCATGGTTTTGCTTTTCCCAACCTTATTTTGCATATAGGGAAACTATCATTAAACATTTTGACTATCGCTTCACTGAATTGTGACAGAGGATCATAACAATTCGAGATATTATACCAGCTCAGTTCTTTTGCTAGGCTTCTGAATATGTTAAAATTAGACGAACTATAAATTCTGCCATATCTACAACTCCCATGCTTAGTTCGATCAGGCAGAAAAATTACTGAGACCACCGCTTCATCATTAAAATTTACATCACATTATACATCTCTTGTTCTGCTCCTCGTTTGAGTGTTTTATACCTATTGGCAATAGTGGTCACGACATATATCACTTCAGTTAGTTTAAAAATGTGGCAGTATCGTAATAGTTATGTGCTAGAGTTTATTGCAAATATATTTCCAACAAAACCCCGTCATCAACACTTGGACTAATTATTGGCCTTTTTAACAAGACAATACAATTTCAAATGACCTGTTATTGGTGCGATCATAAGAATTATTAAAATCATAGTTACTTACAAAACCAGGTCCGTTTTGATTTCTTTAGTAATGATAGCATGTTCATCTAAACTACTGTCAGGTTTACCTGAAGATCCCCTAAAAATATTACCCTAATTTAAAATGATTTAATTATTTCATTGTAATTATTAACAAAGCACAATTACTTTTTCCTGTCGTCTAAATCATCCTTTGCAATTCCAAAAACACATCATAGAATGACCAAATAACTTAGCCTTTTGAAAGACAATTTAGCCTACTTACTTAATAAGATACTGATCATTTTCTTCTTTAATCCAAGATGCATCAAGGTGATCAAACTGATTTTCTTCTTTAACTATTTCGTATGTGTGGGAACTTTTCCAAGACTCTAGTATTGGCAGCTTACCTTTACCCTCGCTATTTGCCATATTGCTAGACATAATATAATTTTGAGAACTATTTGATGCTTCCAATGAAGAAAATATTAATTTCCTTTTATTTGGTAACTTATATTTTATTTTATTTTTTATTGTTTTTGTTTACATAGGGCTAGGGATGACAACGATATATCGATGTTTTAAAAAATCGATACATTGGAATAGAAACATCGATGTTTGCAATCAATGTTCGATATGAATCAATACATCGGACATCAATGCACGAATATCGATTTAATGTAAGTGCCGTTGAAAAGCTCTGCAAAAAGTAAAGAGTCACTTTCGGAGGCAGCCAGCAGCGATGCTTCTCAGTGGCGCCAACCATCGACGCGCAATATCAATATCATACCGTGTTTTCTTGTACTGTGGCACAGTCCCCTTTACCGCCGGCTGTACATAACATATAATACAGCCTGAATACCGGTGAATCCCTCGAGAAGGTGACTTCACTTTTTAAAAGATCATGCGATTGTTTTCATAATTTCGTTGCGTTCTTGCGTGGTACTTTGTTAGGGTTCTGATAAGGTTCACGACCCACGGAATTTCGCAATTTTATTTTTTTCACTAAAAACGGGGTGTCCTATAGAGTAATTTGGGTTAGGTTGGGATCAAATTATAAATTATGTTTAGCCTATGATGACTCAATCGGATAACCGATTAACTGGTTATCCGATTAACCGGCTATCCGATTAACCGGTTAACCGGGTATCCGGATTTCACTATTATTCGAATACCCGGTTTTATCCGAAACCGGTTTTTAAGAACACCGAATAACCGATTTCAACTTTTCACGGTTTTTGCCAGCACTAGTTGAAATGGTAAAGATAGGCCAAATAATGAGATCTTTACGGAGATTATAGGAATTATTTTCGTTAGTAAGCTCACAGTGCTGATCCAGTTTTCTTAAAACATGTTGTAAGAACCGAAATTCAAATAGTTTTAGAGCAGCCGGACTATGATGATGAAGCTGCACTTTCAAAGCTGAAGACATAGAAACAGCTTTGGATGAAATAGAGAAAGAAGATGCTTCTTTTAATCCTATTGTGTATCATTTGCAAAATTTTATATAAGTAACAAGATGTGAGGGTTATTGTTACTTTAAAAATACTGTTTACTTGAAGTTCTTAGTTGTAGCTTATATATTCATTATTCCACTCTCAACTCTCCAAAAGTGAATTGCGTAGCACATTTTAGAGTGAAAGTAACCAAATCATACTTACTATTTGAAGCACTGTGGGTGATGTAACTTGTTGCAATAGATGCATAGAGTACTGAAGTTCTTTATCAATAGTGAGTCCAGGGATTTTGATCTCTGCTAGGTTACTCAGTGTGGTTTTAGCACAGCTTATTCAATAACCAGCTACTCATCTTGCGGCGGCATCCTTTGATTTGGGAAAGTCAAGTGAAAATTTTAGAAGAGGGCCATGAGTTAATATTTTTTTCTTCAAACGGCAGTAAATCCGTCATTACTCGACTGTGTAGGCGGCCGTGAAGTTTCATTTTGCCTCCGCCGGAGCTTTACTTTTCACTTTTCCGCCGGCGGAGGTAAAAGTGTTGTCATAGCAACATAGATACAATACAAACAGACAACAAAATAAGCGTCAACAACTCAAGATTTATTAAACTACAATTTGTATTTCTCACTCAATTTGTGACTGCATTTCTAAAAATCACTAATTTAGGAACAAATTGGTTATTATTTAATCGAACTTACTCAATAACTGCTTATCAATACGGAATTAAAACGCAATGTTAAAAAAATAATTATTGTTGACAGTGTCCACTGACAGCTTTATGTTACATTCACCGACACCGGTCTAAGCAAGGCCACCTACGACCGTGGTCTAAGCCGCCTTGCGAACCCATTTATCTTTAATAACAATTAGATATTATTACTATTAAAAGGAGATGTTTTTGCATTAATTTGTCGACATTTGAAGAAAAAACAGCATATTTTATTTGGAGGAAAAGTTACTTTTCATGGCTTGCTCTCTATTACCAGCCTCACTCCGTTCGGCTGTTAAACACGAGCGCGCCATGAAAAGTATCACTTTTCCTCCATATAAAATAATATACTATTTTCTCCGATTAACAGCAAATATTAATTTTGCAGACACATACCAATCAGCAAAGTATAACTTTTCCTGTCCAGGCAGCAAAGTAAGTACTTTGCTGCCTAGGCAGCAAAGTGATTAGTCTCCATGGGAATAAAACGTTTGACATAAATTGTCAAACTATAATTATTATGGACATATACATTTTCATAGCAACCAACCGTTCCAACAATTGCGATTTCTATCAAATTTTGTCTTTATTTATCACTACAGGAAAAATAAAAAGATTGTGGGAATGTGTTGCAAATATACAATATACATATATCATTATAAGCAATCGGAGAAAAAATTATATGTTCAACTCGGCAGCAAAGTAGATTGACTGCCTTAGCTGAATTCCTAGCCTCGCTGCGCTCGGCTATGAACTATCAGCCGCGGCAGTCAATCCTGATTATGGTTACGCGGTTGACTCGATCAATCGAACTCGAGTGACACTAATGTTGATTCTATATTAAACTGTGCACATAGACAAAGCAAATTGTCTATGATTGTGCATGTGCTTTCGCTGATAGATAAGCTCTTTCATAACTTTTAATTCTATGATGAGTCTGTTAAAGTTCAGATTGACGACTCATCAAAGGAAGAGTTATTGAAGGAAATGGCCGATATGCGGAAAAGTGTAAATCAAATGGCACTGACGATAGAAAAGTTGGCTGCCAAAGAGAAACCAATTATTAGGAGTAACCCACCAATAATAAAAAAATCGATTTCGACTCAGACCAACCATACAGATAACCATGACACAATGGTTATTACTTCTCCTAAAGTCATTGCTCCCACATATCCCCCATAAAAGAAGACTGGCATTATGTGGTAGTGTCCAAGATCCCACCAGCTCATACAGCAAACCAGCTTGCACACTATGTCAAAGAAAAATTTGGAACTACTGACTTTATCCGATGCTTTCCAATGCTGAAGAATAAGGACTGTTCTCACTCCGATTTCAAGGTTGGTGTACAGAAAAAAAGCCACCTAAAGCAGCTTAAGGACATAACTATGTGGCCGCCGGGTACTGAAATAGTCACTGCCAATTCATCCTTAACACCCTTAAAGGTATCGCCGCCTGCAGCTAGTACTTTGTCCACTGGCTATCAATATTTTGTACCAGGCACTTTGGACGGCCGAAGCCTACCACCACGCTCTGATGCAACATCTGTACATATACTTGGAGGGGTGAGGTCTGTTGGGGTTGGCTCTGACAGGAAAGCTTTGGCTGCCATTAAGTCTCTTGCGCTGGAGAATTTGGAGGTTGTGGAGACAAGCGCGAAGAGGGATAGTGGGCTGGATCTGGACCCGATGACTCCACCTATAGTGCGGCTGTCGCGAGATTCGGATGCGTCTAATGGACGTTATTTGCTGGCTAGGCTGCGAGACCCCTCCATATTAAAGGCTCTTCGGCTGTTCCTTGCCTATCCCCATGACCAACCCTCCAGTGTGTGTTTTGAAGGGCACACCAACACCAGCATCAAATTAGCTCTAGCTTCGGAAGAATTTCCTGGTGACGTGAACTCCTTGCGTAAGTTATATTATCGTTTCCACGACGCCTATGGTATTGGTTTGGCTGAGGTTGATACGGATCTATCTGCCTTCAGGTCTTTCTTTTCATCGGAGAGACTTCAACACCTTCAGAAGGTTAGGGAAAGTCATGACAATTATTTTGCTACTGGCTCTCCGATTAGACGGAAGAATTTTTAGATGGAATGACGCGAACAGGGGATCAAGCACCCTCTGAAAAATTGGATGATGGCAAGCTTAGTGTTTTTCTTATTAATATTCAGTCCTTAAGACACAAAACAGATGAATTATTTCTATTACTAGAAGAGCTTAATTTTCCAGAAATCATTGCCATAACTGAACATTGGTTAAATGTTGATGAACCTGTGTTTGTCAAAAATTATACTACAATGCCTAGATTTAATAGAAGTAATTTATCTCACGGAGGTACTATGATAATGTCTACTAACAACGACTTTTCGATAATTTATTGTGTGAGAAAGTATTTGAATTTTCTATCGTCTATCATAACGCTTACGACCTCTATCTTGTTTGTATTTACAGAACACCTGACGCTGACATGCATACATCCAGTCAAAGATTACTGAGCTTGCTTGAATCCCTGCCTTTAAGAAGCAAATTAATTTTGTGTGGCGACCTTAATGTTAACTTTTCCAGTGTGTGTGCTGCTCAAGAATTCCTTCGGTCCATTTTCGACTCTTTTGGTATAATCATGCATATTAACTCACCAACTAGAATAACTAAAACTAGTTCTAGTACTATAGACTATGTCGTGTCATCTTTTGATCCAGAATTCGTTGACTGTGCTGTTCTTAACTCGGGTTTCTCTGATCATGAGGCAGTATTAACAGAATTTTCGGTAAAATCCAAATGCAAAATTGCTTCACGCAAATTATGCCGTATATTTTCGGACAAACATTTTCTAAATTTCAAACACCTATGTCTAACAACTGACTGGGTTGTCCTCTCTGATGATATCGATACCGAATTTTCTAGATTTATAAAAACTTTATCTACTCTGGCGTTCGAATCCTTTCCGCTTTGGCCTATCAAATTAAAAAACATAACCCCTGGTCAACTAAAGGCTTACGCACATCTGCAAAGAACATGCGTTCATTATCTCACTTAAAAAAATACTCGCGTCTTCTTCCATGATTACGTGAAACTTTACAGAAAAGTCTATCATAAAACTATAAAAGCTGCCAAAGACATTTATTATAATGAGAGGCTGGCTAAATCCGGTAACGTTGCTAAAGAATCATGGTCTATTGTGAATGACTTAAGGAATAAGGCTTCTTCGTCTGGCACTATCGCTAATTCACCTGAGAACCTAAACAATTACTTTGTAAATGTGGCTAAAGATTTAATGAACACCATAACTCCTTCTCATGATCCACTTTCATATCTCCCTAATGCTAATGTGAATTTACACAGTTTCTTCTTTACGCCTGTAGCATTTGCTGAGCTTCGCAGCACAATTAAAGACATTAAAAACAAATCCTCATCTGGGACTGATGGGCTTACTCTGAAAATGTTTTCAAACCTGCCGGAATGCACATTAAACCATCTTACTGCTTTAATTAATAAGTCATTCCAAAATGGGGTTTTTCCAAACTGTCTTAAGACGACAATAATTATTCCTTTGCATAAAGGAGGAGATAAAGGCCAAGCTTCGAACTATCGCCCAATGGCACTACTTCCCACATTATCAAAGATCATTGAAAAATTGGTTTAAAAACGCTTCTATCTTTTCTCTCTAAATATAAAATACTTACTACCCATCAATTTGGATTTTTAAGTAACAAATGCACAAATGATACTATGTTTTCCCTCTTTAATTATGTATACTCCAACCTGAACAACCATCACTCTACAGCAACCATTTACTGTGATTTCTCTAAAGCTTTCGATTGTGTAAATCATAATATCTTAATTAACAAATTGCAGTACTACGGATTCAGAGGAGTGCCTCTCGAATGGTTTAAGTCGTATCTTAACAACAGAAGTCAGCTTGTGAGGGTTGATACGTCGATGTCTTCTTGCAGGCCAATAGATTGTGGAGTACCCCAGGGTTCAGTACTAGGCCCCATTTTGTTTCTGCTGTTTATCAACGACATTGCTTGTCTGGACATTAGCGGTAAAGTTTGTCTCTTTGCGGACGATACTAGTTTCACTTGGAGCAATCCGGATATTACGGCGCTTCATAGAACTGTATCTAGTGACTTAATCACCATTAAATCATGGTGTGATTCTAATCTCTTGGGCCTCAACGTTTCTAAAACTAAAGTTTTGTCATATAAAAGTGCGTTGCAATCTTTTGTACTTAATAACACCACTATTGACGTCGTTGAATCTGTGAAATTTTTGGGGCTTGTTGTGGACAGCCATTTGACGTGGGACTTGCACATCGACGTCTTATCAAAAAAATTAAGTTCTGCCTGTTTTGCATTAAGAACTGTTTCCAGGGAACTTAGCGTGTCAACTGCTAGAACAGTCTATTATGCCCTTTTTGAGTCGCACCACCGATACGCCCTTCCATTCTGGGGTACGTGTTGTGCGACTCAATTTGAGCGTATTTTCAAAGATTTAAAATATTAACTCTTCCTTTCTTATTCATATTTGAATCACTTTGCTTAATCCGCAAGCACGTATCTGCCATTCCAGATAGACCATGTCACAACTATCCACTTAGGAATACGGAGCATGATCTTTATCTGCCAACCCCACGCTCAGAGTTAGTTAAAAGCTCTATATTGTTCAATGCAAAAAAAAATTCACAATAATCTACCATTTGAACTGAAGTCAATCACATCTTTTCCCGCATTTCGCAGAGCTTTGAGATTATACTTACTGGAGAGAGCCTTATACGCAGTCAACGACTTTTTTTTTAATTAATACTTAATTTTGAGCATCTTACACACTGGTTTAATGATTTCATGTTTAATGCTTGGTGTTTAGTGTTTAGGATTTGATGTTAAATATTTTGATATTTAATATTTTACATATTTTGACCACGTACAATTTGTACAATTGTATCGTTTTGTATAGTTAGGTTTTTCTTTTTATTGGATATTTTTATTTGTGTTTTTATATGTTTTGTATATTTGGTACTCTAGCTTTGTCTACAAATTGGAAAATTTTTTGACAATAAAGCATCTATTATTATTATTATTATTGTAGGAATAGATATTATTTTCATATGTCAACTATGTGTTAGAAAAGAAGATATTCTTATGAAGATGGCGCCTGGTAAAGAAGCAAATTCGCGCGCTGCTAAAACAAATGGTGAAATTCCATGTAAACATTGTGCAAAAATGCCTGTTAGTTACGTAAAGTGCAAGAAAAGTGACGAAGTATTTCATCCATCGTGCTTGATTCAGTCAGCACAACAAAAGAAAGCCGTATGCAAACATAAGGCAGACGACTTGAAAGAGGTTAGGTCAATTGCCGAAAGCGAAATTATATATCTCCTTCGCATTGTGAAGCAGCTAGAAGAAAAGAACACCCTACTAGCTGAAAACTGTAATTTATATCGAGAAAAAGCTGAGTTGTTAGAACACACATAACCTAAACAAAGAATTTTCCACCAAAAAAATTTAATCAAGCCGGTAAAACATCCTATTCAACGTGAAGTACTTTAAACAATAAGACAGGATGGTTCGATCTGTCGAATTTTTTCACTGACACCTGCTCTGTCGTGACGTAGCCACGCGCGAAACTTGGCGCGAAAGGCTTGACGTATAGGGTTATCCAACGAGGACTAGACAAGGCAAGAAATCCATCGGTCAAAATGCGTTGCCAGGAATGTTCGTCATCAAAGTCGAAGACCCGAGTGAACTTTGAAACGTTACCTTGGAAAGCAATTGAATGACCTTATTTTGGTCCAGAGTGGAAAAACCCAGTAAAATGCCGTTTTCGGCGAAATATAAGCTTCTTGCGTCATTGTCGGTGTGTTTCATGTGCCGCAGGCAAAATTCCAGATATTTCTGGAAGAGAACACGCCCTGAAAAAAAGTATAAAAGAAAATTTCAGTAGGAAGAAGCAGAGTCACACTTTGAATCTTACAGTATCTAGTTACTCTGCCCAAATGGGTACCGGGTAGTCTTAACAAATCACTTATAGGGCGTTATAATGCCTGATTAGGTCTAGACAAAATTTGAGTATAAAGTTAATTTTTCTATATCTGTTACTATGGTCACAGTATTGGCCTCGTCGAAAGCAGTGTCTCAGAGACACGGGAAAAGTCTAAGAAATTAAATCAAATTCATGTCGACGGCGACGGCCGGAAATTAGCAAATAGAAGCATTGTGTGAAATTCGTCACATATCGAAGCGGCAGGTGGTGAACAGGGGTGAAGAAGGTTTCAACGACAGGTTCAATTGTGAGATTAGAAACTAGAAAGATAGTAAGTTAATGTTAAAAATCATAATGTTGTTATGCCTGTTTTATTCGATAATATTGTTTATGAATGTACTCTAGAATTGTATGCGTATTCCGTTTAACCATTAACGCTAGTACCTCCCTATAAATTGTCTTTACCAGGGAATTTTATTTGCTAAATTTTAACATGAGAAAAATCATTAAACAAATCTGCTAGCGTTACTCCGTATTTCATTTCTTTGAAAATTTAGAATTTAAATCCGCAAATATTCATGAATTAACTTAAGCTCTAGAAATTGTAGCTGAAAAATAAATCACTGCGGAAAATAGATCTGGCTAATTCAGTTTCTTTATTAGTCCATAAATGCGTGACTGACTTGCTTACAGAAAAACATATATTATTACTCTAGGAAAGTTATAAATAATGATAATAAATATTATTACTGTCGGCTCAGACCCTGTTTAATTGACGTTGTGTAGTAGTAGGTTTCTAAAGTAGAAGTCTTGTCTTCCTCGGTACCAGATAATACTGGTAATAAAACAATGATAGAATATTTAATACATTTATTTTCTTTAATAGAAAGGAAAATGTCGATATTTGGGACTTACAAAAATTTCAATAAACCATTATCATATAAACCAATGTAATGTATAATTAGTTAATTACATTTTATTTTGCATTACATCATTTCATTTGACCCTCAAACCTAAAACAAGTGGTGACAATTTTGCAAGGGAGTTAGGTATCAAAATTCAAAAGGCATGCCCTTACACTGTGCTCCATGCTCGGTAATTTCGCAACATTTACTCTAGAAGTCCTCGTACATACCACCTGGTATACCTACACACCTTAAGGAATTGATACCTAAGTTAGCAACAAGTAGGGAGCATAATCGGTAAGATCTTGACCAGGACGTATGGGATGCCCCACGGAATTACGTCATCAGGTTCTTTTGGGGGGTGACCCGAAGGTTTCTTTTGGGGGCCGGGACGAAGGCATCAGTTGACGCAGTAGGTCCCTGTTTTATATTTGTTTATTAGTAGTATTTTGGGGAATACCTATTTAAAGTTCTTACTATCAATAGTCCATCTTGTTGTTGATTTATAATACAGAAGTTTAGTTTGATTTAATAGATTTATCTTGTACACCACCTATTGCAGGAATAAGTTCCAAACAAAAGAACGTATTTTACCGAACTCCAATCTACTGTACTATGAGTTTGCTGTACCCTTTTCCTTTACTTTGAGTATAAGAAACATTATTAAAACAAAGTCTTGTAGTATATCCATTTAAAATATTAAAAATATAAACCCATTATTTACCTATGGACGAAGAAGCAGGTTCTTCTCCCCTGGAACTAGAGCCTGCGGCACTACGGACCCGTAGATACGAGGTCGTATTAAAAATTAAGCGAATAAATTATGCCACTACTAAAATGTTCCCTTTCAACTATTTTATCAATTTAAAACATTGATGTGGCTTACATTTACTTATTTATTTTAAATATAGTGAATAGAACTGAGAATAGAAATTAAGTACTGGTAAGAGTCAGAAAGTGGTTTTAACAAGGTAGCGAAACATGGGTGTTTGCTCCACTGATCTATACGAATGGATAAGCAATAACCTTTCACCGAAATGGCTAATTTACGACGTCAAAATGTAAACAAACTAGCAAATCTCGGGATGATTGCGTTTGCGCGCTGTAACAATGCTTATTGTAATTCGAGAACGTGAGCAGGTCCGTACTTATAAATTTATTTTCTTTATTTTGGTATAATAGTTTTGATTTTTGTGTCAAAACTTCTTCAGTACATAGTACATTACTAAATTCACTTGGAAGACAACTCTCATCAATCACTTGCACAAACATTGTTATTTGGTAAAAATCTCAATAAAAAACTAAGTTTGCACCATATATTGCCTAAATAATTAGAGTAAATCATAGATAAATACCATGGATGAATATATATGGGTTCATTGGGTTCTTTGGGCGCCTTAAAAGCAAATACCAGAGAAAACAGAATAAAATACACAAGCATCTAGAGATCAGGCGCAATTTTCGATGCAGCGAAACGAATAACAGGTTTTATTATGGCTTTGCATGGCCCTCCGCTCGCTTCGCTCGCTACGGGGCTCAGTCGACAATAACTAACCAAGTGCCAACCAAAACTAACCCAAGGCTAACCCATGCTAACACAAAATTAAGAAAAAAAAGGTAACTTACCCAATAAACAAAACATTTGTCGCGACCCACGGGAATCGAACCCGCAGTGCTGGAATTACAGGCAAGCACTCTGCGTACAACACCAACGGGGCGTTGTAGAAGTTTTGCTAGAACGTAGAGACATGGATTCGTTTCGCCGCATCGAAAATTACACTTGATAGACGCTTCTTAAACTACGAGGTTAATTGATCGCGATATTTCAGTTCGTAGTGCACTTGTGAATGCATGCGATTTAAAGACCTGCAATTGGCAACTAGGTATATGGCCCTCCGCACGCTTCGCTCGCTCCGGGGCTCAAGAAAAGGAAACTAATCAAGTGCAACCACAGAAAAACCAAAAAGACAAGAAAAAACTGGTGACTTAAAAAAAAAACAAAACCGACGGGATTTGAACCCGGGTCGCCGAAGTGAAGGCCAACCATGCAGACCCCCTAGACCAATCACGCGCCTCTCAATCTCAAGTGCACTATGAACTGAAACCTCGCTAACAGATCAGCTGTTATTTTGTAGGCAGAAGTTTAGAACGTAGAGACATGGATTCGTTTCGCCGCATCGAAAATTACGCCTGATCTCTAGACGCTTCTTAAAAACACGAGGTTAGCTGATCAGCTGTTATTTTGTAGGCGGATCGTTTCTAGATAGATCGACCAATAGGAGAGGCCGATTTTCACATAGTGGCCTAGGCCTGTAAAGGATATCAACCCTACTAGAAAATCACGTCATACAGCTTATTGCAGGGTTATTTAAATATATTTTAGATGTTTACGCCTTAATAATACTAATACCTATACTATTAATACTTACTGAAAATAGGAGATTCCCGGGATAGCGCCTTTGCTTCGACAAAGATTAACGAAATCTACAAGTATGAATACTCATAATGTAATGATCAAAAGCAGTCTCAGTTTTTTAAAATATAGTCAAAAATCACACACAAACACTACTTACTCACTTCTTGGAAGGCGTTCAAAGCAAACTAAACTAACCAAACCACATCCCAACCGAACAAA
Organism: Pissodes strobi; assembly: GCA_016904865.1. Lineage (NCBI taxonomy): Eukaryota > Metazoa > Arthropoda > Insecta > Coleoptera > Curculionidae > Pissodes > Pissodes strobi. The sequence goes on along the minus strand of JAEQML010067831.1, from coordinate 1,286 downwards.
AACAGATAGCGAATGGCCGAATGGCGTAGCTTGGGGGGTAGGCCGTAGATTCCGTTTGCCCGGTTTACCGTCGATCGATACTAATTCGATTCAACTTTACGAAACTACCAGCTCGGTACGGGCCTGGAAAATCGACAGTAATCGACCGCGTGGCTGAACAGCTGGCGATTTTGACATTTGACTGACGGATTGAGTGTTATTGCGCTTGATCAGTAATGCCGAGGTATCAAAAAAAAAGACTGGGAATCGTGCGTACAAACACATTTTTTCACCCACGCGTAATCAATTTCTCTTCAGATGACACATGCATTATGCTCATCGATTGTATAGATTAGTGGTTTGCCCAAATATAAAGGAAATTATTTTACGTCGAAATTAGGGTGTCAACACACTGGTACTGCGAACCCGGTTACAGCTAATGAACAGAGATTGACGAAAAGGCCGAAAATACAGTAGGTAAAGGATTAGTATACGTAGCCCGAGGCCTGAGCGGTTAACCAGCATTTCACCAGGTTCCGCGATGGGGCAAGGAGGGAAATTCGGGGCGTAGAGTGAACCTTCTATAGAATACCATTGGTAGAACTAGTGCGGCACAACTACAAAATGTGTATACCATTGGACAGTGCAGGACACGTACTTGTATACCATTGGGAAATTGGTGCGACATTTCTTGCTCCGAGTGCAATCAGTTCCGCACGAGACCTTGGAGGTCGTGTGACACCGATGTTGTCAAAAGAAAAAAACGAACAAAATCTGACAAAGAATAACAGTTTACAGATGGTTTTTTGAAAGTGGCGAAAAAAGATCTTTTAATTTTATATTCCCTTCTATCTTCCAGTAGTGATAGTTACGAAGAGTTTTGAACTCAAGGCCAAATCGTCAAATCCTATACCCCATTGGCAATGAAGTGGTGCAATATTTTTTGTGCACCGGGCGAGTTTCGTGTGGCACAAGGCCACACTTTTTTTACCAATGATATTCGCTACTAGTCATGTTAATGTTCGAGGCCACGCCCCGCGCTCCTATTATATATATTTTTTTACCTCTTACCTCTTTACCAGGCTTCTATTGTAAGAGTTTAATATGCTTTGATTTTTTACTTGTTTGATTTAGTCTCTTTTATGTACGGCATTTTAATGTTTAGTTAAGAACAAGCCAACTGTGAACTTTATTATGTTATGTTTTGTTTAAAACGTAACAATGTATACTTATTTACCTAAACCCGAGTACATAACACTGTAAGTACATATTGATAAAACTGTCATTTTGAACGAAGTTGATTTATT
>JAEQML010067830.1:0-18753 GCA_016904865.1 Pissodes strobi | reverse complement strand
TTTTTTTTTTGTCTATTAACAAAGCGTGGTCTTTACTTTGTTCTGGGCCATCGGGTGCTTCTGATGATGGTAAGTCTTGATTCGGATAAGTTATTTCCTCCGCTAGCGTGAGAGGATCTTCTAATGCATCTGCAAATGTTAAAGATTTTCCTTGGTTTGCTACTTATTATATCGATTGCATCTGCAAATGCAACGATCTATTAGCCTAGTTACAGCATCTGCAAATATTGCAATTTCTGTTTTTGAACAGAAAAATAGGTTCATGAATATGTTCACTACCTGCAACTGCAATTGCAGATAGTGGGTACGATCGATTGTATCTGCTAATACAACCAACTATTCACCTTTTTGCTTGCTGCTTAACCCTAGTTATGCTTTCGTCTGCATCTGCAAATGCAACGAATTTTTAGCATATTTACAGTATCTGCAAATACTGTAATTTCTGTTTTGAACAGAAACCAAGAGTGTAATAATTCGCTACCTCCAATGCGATGATTTTATGCAAGAGGGTTGCAACAGTATGGTAGTTATTTGTTTTTGGTGATTATTTGTGTTTGTATCTGCAAATACATAGCACTATACCGTTTTATTTTTGTCAATACATATATCCTTTACATCGGCAAATGTAGGGATATAGTGTGCCTCTAACCACTCCAACATAATACACTTACTGACGTGGAGGCTGCTGGGACCCTTCACATCTGCATGTGAAGGCCAATTTTAGTTAAAGATATTCGCATCTGCAAATGCGAATTTGTAAAAAGGTATTGATATTATTTATTAACATCTCCTGCAAGCAATGTTTACTCCAACTTTTTCCCTCGCCGATCGGCTCATATCAACACGAATTGTTTAAAAATAATGCGTTCCGATATACATCGCTTCGACAAAGCCGAGCGATAACATTCCGATAAATTTATGACGAGCGGCTAAATCCCGAGTTGCAATCCAAAATACTGCGCGCAATGCGACACGAATCCATGTCTACGTCCTAGCAAAATTTCTATTAATTTCTGACTGTGACCCGTTCGCACTCTATTTTATTCTAATATAGCTAGTTTTAGAAGTTTGAGAGTATTTTCCATTTTAATTTTATTAAGTAAAAAATTAAGGGTTACAAGTGTCATATTTATTCATAATACTAAGGTAGCTTAGTATTATACACATCATGATTTTATACGAGAGATAGTTTCTGTTTTTATATATATAAGATAACCAGGTATTTACGTATATTTGAAATTTTGGCATATAATCTTATGTGAACTCACCCCCTGATTCACTTCTTCCGATGAATATTGCTCCCTTTTTTCGCCTCCTTTGCGAGCAAGACATATCACTACACATACACTGTACTTGAAATACGATTTCTAGGCATTTTTCTTCTTAAAACCAAAAGAAAGAACCGATTTACGGATTCTTGCTTGTCACCGATCGGTACAAAATTGTAATGAGGCATCAAGGCGATAAGCTCGAGCGGCTAGCCAGGGTCGGCTGAATCACCATGTTTTTAGATAACTTCTTTAAAAATTGTACCGATTGGGAAAAAGTTGTATACTACAAAGTGTAATGAGGGACGGCGAAGATGCGAAGGATAATTAAATACACAAGGTCATTTATTTTTTACCCTAAAGCAAAGTACATAATTAAAAAAAAAATAAAAATTAATTTTAAAAATCATAAAGAAAATTAAAAACACATATTCATGTTTATAACGCCATTATTTAAAAAAAGAAAGTTAATGATGATCCCTTGAAGATGAAACGTCAACTGGATACCACCATTGGGTAGAGCGGAAAAAAGTGGCAATGCAATACTGCAATTCGATTTGAAATCCGTTTTTAAATAAACTCGGGGAAAAAATTTAGCGGGTCTGCTAGTACTCGAGACACTAATGTGTAAAATATCTTATATCGACATCATCTACATGAAAATCTAATGCCATCTTAGGCCGCGTGACGCAACTTTCTAAACGGCCGGCATATTGCTTGGCACCTAAATGCGCAATTTGCCCTAATTTGACCGACACCATATCTCTTAGGGTTCTTAAGTTCCCCAGACATAGACAATTCGAACAACCTTTTCCAGAAAATTATGTGTGGAAAAGGCATAAAATAACACTTAAGAATACTAAAAAGAATAAACAAAGAAAACCGTTGATAATTATAAACTGAAAGCTTAAAAACTCTCTTTGTCACTTATACAATAAAAAAATTATTCGTCCTCGATTGGGACAGTAATCAAGTTCGAAATCACTCTTCTCGATAACTCCAATTTATTCCATCGATTTCTTCGAATACTCCAAAGAGTAGCAAAAACCACCAAGTTAGTGTAACAAACATCAAATTTTAATTATCTTATGAGAATTTATTTATCTGCATATGATTAAAAATGTTTTCGTGTATAATACATTTTGAAACAGGTGTCACACTGCAGATTTTTAAACATGACAGTTCTAATTTGCTTACATTTTCGTACCTAACTGCCTGTCCTATTTTTCAAATATCTCTTTCTGATTTCTTTAGTCTTGGTTCTATTAGACTAATTGTTTTGCCATTGTTCTTCTGGAAAAGTAAAAACCTTTTATATACACGTTGATGTACGGATACTAACTAAAAATAGCCTAAGAATTTTTACTTAGGCTATGCAATACCTAGACTGTTATTAGAAACCTAAAATATTCCTTATGAACACAGTACAAAGTATTTTTAGCAGCCAAGATTTCTTAAATGCTTTTTCAAAATATGTAATTTTAAGTTTCTTCATCTATATTGTTAGGTACGATAGCTAAAACGGTCAAAAATGTATCTTAATGACTCACTGGACACTTTTTCTATATGAAAATCAAGAAAAAAAGAAAAGATGTCTCCAAATGGTTTTTTTACAAGGACACCAAATTTCAATCCGAAATAGTTATTTTAGTTACAAGTACCTAAAATGGAGTTTTTCAGGACGAATCATTGCTGTTTCGGGACGAGGCGTTAGCCGAGTCCGGAGTAGCAGATGAGTCCTGAAAAACTTCATTTAGGTACGTGTGACAAACACTATTTTTTGTCATACGCTCCCAAAATTTAATTTTTATTTATACGCTTTTTGCAATTCTTCAGAACGCCTAAATTTGCAAATTTGCCATAATTTTTGAAATCATAATGTACGACAAAGTTAGCTTAGAATTTGATATCGTAGCAACTATTTGACAATTTTGTCATGTCATTCGAAATTTGACATTTAGACATATTCAGGAATTTTGGAATCGTCCGTAAAAGTTGCCATGACGACTTTTAGGGACTAGGCCTAAAAAGAAGCATTTTACGGACTCAAATGAGTCCGTAAAATAGCTATTTTTGGGAGCGTATGACAAAAAGTATATTTAGCCTCGAACTTACCCGATATAATGCCGTCTTGTATTTTTTTCATTAGAAGATAGATATTATTGAGCAGGTTTCAAACATAAGGGATCTTTTGCACTTTGCATTAATCGGCTTTGATATACAGGGGTCAAGGTTTTCAATCATCGAAAATTCCAAATAGTTTTATTTTTAAGGAAGTCGAATTTGAATCCGAATATTTTTTTGGCATCAACTTGACAGATACGACGCCATATTGTATTAAATGGAAACCTCTCTATATTTTAATATCCAAGGAAAGCCATTGACAAGTAGATTTAAAAAAATATGGGATTATTTGCACTTTGCAGCAGCTGTCTTTGGTATACACGGTATCAATATTTTCAACCGCAGAAAATTCATTTAGGTGTTTGAATCGATTGGGTTGCCTGAAACTAGGTACGACGCCATCTGGGATTACACTATTAAGCATATTTTAAAAATATTGTATTATTTGCACTTTGCACCAACCGCTTTAGACATATACACGGTGTCAAAGATTTCAACCGTCTAATATTGATTTAGAGCAGAGCGCGACTCTCAATTTTTCTGTAAGCTACTGCAAAGAAGAAAGCATATCTACATATTGTTTTTTTGCAATGAAGCGGAATCTGAATCCGAAAAATTTATTTAGCTTCAAATTAACAGAAACGACACCCTCTTATTTTTTTTTTCAAATTGATATCTTAATATCAAAGGACAGGTATTAATAAGCAGACTACCACAAAATGTAGGAATTTGCACTTTGCGTCAAATATTGACATTTCACATATAGGATGTCATAATTGTCAACCATGGTAAATTGATTTAAGTGTCTCTCTCGACTACCATTTTTTCTATATGCTATTCAAAAAAAAAATAAACATATTTTCAAATAGTTTTTTAAGGCAACCGAATTAGAATACAAATTTATTTAGCTAAAAACTTGACAAATATGACGCCATCTTGTTTTTTTTTTAAATAGAAACCCTTTTATATTTTGATATCGAAGGATAGATATTCATAAACAGCACTTATATACAGGGTGTCAACAACATTTTCAACTATAGAAAATTAATTTTTAAGTGTCGCTCTCGACTGACACTTTTTCTATATACGCTATTTAAAAAAAAACACATTCTAAAATAGCCTTTTTCCGAATACGCTTTTTTTACCGTCAAACGTAGCAGATACGACATCATCTTGATTTTAATAGAACACCCTATATATTCTGATATCAAAGGACAGGCATTAATAACCACGCTTCTTAAAAATTTAGGAATTTTTTGTACTTTGCGTCAACCATATTTGACAAATGGTCAATGGATGTCAACATTGTCAACCATTATAAATTTATTTAAGCGTCTCACTCTACTAGCATTTTTTCTATATTCTATCAAAAAAAGAGAAACGTATTTTTCAAATAGTTTTTTAAGGGGACCAAATAATTAGAATACAAATTTATTTAGCTAAAAACTTGACAGATTTGACGCCATCCTGTTTTTTTTAAATAGATGCCCTTATATATTTTGATATCGAAGGTAAATATTCATAAACAGGGTTCAAAAATATAGAAGTATTTGCCCTTTGCACCATCCTTGATATAGAGGGTGTCAACATAAAGAACTGTGTCGCTCTCGACTGAATCTTTTTCTATAAATTATTCCAAAAAAGAAAAACACATTCTAAAATAGTGTTTTGCAATGAAATCGAATTAGAATATGATTTTTTTACCTTCAAACTTAGATAACAGATACGAAGCCATCTTGGATTTTTTTAAAGGAAACCCCTGTATATTTTAATATCGGAGGGTAGATAAGCCTATTTTAAACTAAAATCTGCTTATTAATGTCTTCCTGGCCATAGAAAAAATGTTTTATTCCAATCATCAGTCAAGTTAACACCATCCAATTTATCAATAAGGTGCTCAAAAACTCGAGTAACCCTATTTAATTCATTTTCTGTACAATGAATCGGTGTTGAGCAAATCCTCTCTATTAGTGTGCTTCACAAACAGAATCTAATGGCGTCAGATCCGGTGACAAGGACGGCCGTGACCATGGGTTCAAACCATTAACCCGCCTGATTCTGAATCATTCAGACTTTATTAAAGAGAAAATTATGATAGGTATAATAGGAACGCACCATAATGCCCTATTAATACGCAGGTAATCGTAATAGTAACTAAAATATTATGTTTTTGAGCCAGGTTGGAATAAACTATGTTTATTTGCGGAACTTCTATGAGCCACCGAACAATGACAAACTCTTTGTTCGGTGTATAAGCTAAAAGTATCTTAGTAATTATTAACATTAGCCAAGAATTCATGTAGACATGGGAAAGACATAGCTTAAAATATTCCTTAATTTAAATAATAGTATAGTAAGTTGAAAAGTAGCCCATAGTTTTTTGTTATTAAAAATACGAAAAGCAGTTTAGTATAATATATATTTTTTAATTTTCCAGGTAGAATATAACACCGATAGCAAAAAATTTTACAAGGTCCTAAATAAACAACGATAATACGTTGTATTTATATTTTGATCAATGGATAGCTCCGTTAATATTGGTTTTAGAAAGAAGTTTAAATTAGCAAACTTTTAGTAAGTATTTTTACTGACGCATCATAAAATGAAATCAGAAAAAACAATCGAGCATCAGAAGTCATAATTTTTTATTAATTATGATTTTTTTTAAATGGTATACCTGTTTTTCTTTTCACCGTTTGATACAGAATTCTTTTCTGATTTCAAATGGGGCATTATTTTCAGCCGTTTTGGAATTATATTAAATTTTATATATCTACTTTTTAAATAACTAACAATTTTGTAACCTATTAATTTTAGTTAATTGTCATGTTTAATATTATCTCTCATTTGACAAGCGGATGATAATGTCAGTTGATTTCCTATGAATGATGGGATAAGCGTGACGCACGTCAAGAATATAGACGGCATCCAGAGGTAAATAATACTCCTAATGCCAACACTTTTCGAAACAATTTTAATCAATAAACAGCACAATGCAATCAATTATTGCAAAATAATTTTAACAGGTGCTCAAAATGCCCCCCAAAATGTCGCCTATTTGAATGCACAAGCGGCAACTGACATTTTCACCCACTGACAATTAATTAAAATTAATAAGTTACTAAATTATTAGTTATTTAAAAAAGTAGATATATAAAATTCATTATAATTCAATAACGGATGAAAATAATGCCATCAACCCTTACGGAGGGTGTAATTTAAGTACGTGGCCAAACTTCATGAAGTGAATCTTTGAATGATTTTAAGACGAAAAGTTTATTTAAACCTAGATCCAGAAATGCACTGTTTCTAAGCTACAGGGTGTCAATCTTAAAAAAAATCGTGTTTTTTGTAAAAATCTTAATAATCTTCTGGTTGATTTTGTTAAATTTTGGCAATAGTATTTAGGTACCGTAGCAAGGAGCTAATTTAGCTCTAATTAGATTAATTACTATTTGTTCCAGTGGCGTCCCGGAAGTCAATGTTCTGGATATTTTTGATAAAAAACTGGTAAGCCTCTTACTTTTTAAACAATTCTATATTTTTTTCAAATTGACAAACTAAAAATACAATTTTGCTATCCCGTATATTATATTTGTATCTTGCTAAGTTTTTGAGAAAAAGAATAAAATCACTTTTTGTGATATAGCCTAAGGACATGCAATAGTGGTTTTTATTTTTTTTTCCTAAAAAGTAAGCAAGATACGAAAATAATTGCAAAGACGAATTTGTATTTTTAGTTTCTTAATCCGAAATAAACACCGAAATAAGAAAGAAGTGGCGCACCGTACCGTTTTTTTCTTAAACTTGAACACCCTGTATTTTCAATACAAGGCATTTTCGGACCTATGTTTATATACACTTTTCATCTTGAAATGACTCAAAAAGTCAACTCCTGAAGTTTGGCAACCTAGCTAAATACCACCCTGTATATTTGAAATCGGAAAATAATTTTGTATCAAACGGTGAAAAGAAAAACCAGGTAGGTATTCCATTTAAAAAATTCATAATTAATAAAAAAATATATGACTTCTGATGCTCGATTGTTTTTTATGATTTCATTTTATGGTGGTCCAGGAAAAATACTAAAAGTTTGCTAGTTTATACTTCTTTCTAAAACCAATATTAACGGAGATATCCATTGGTCATATATAGCGGACCAGCCTGTGGTGGCTCGAATTCGAGTCTATGTATGAGGATCTCGAACAGCGTAAGAGATACTGTGTTGGTCAAATTAAGGCAAAATTGCGCATTTAGGTGCCTAATAATATGCCGTTTAGAAAGTTTTTCCGAGTTTTTCCGGAGATATCCAAAAAAAAAAGAAAATTTTAATAATCGCTTTATTTTTTCTTGGGTTTATTTTAAAACGGATTTCAATTTGAATTGCCCTTTTGCATTGCAAGTTTTTCCGCTCTATCCAACGGTGTTATCCAGTTTGGAATCCGACGATTAGTCTTCAAGGGGTAATGGTAATTTTTTTTAATTCCAATTTATTTTTTTTATCGTTTTTCAGATTTTTTAAATTATTTATTGTGCTTTGGGGTAATTTTTAGTGGTTTAAGTTACTTTTGAAATTTTTTATACTCTATAAAATATTTTCTTTTCTTTTTCTCTGTATTGTGTTGTTCAGTTAGTTTATTTGACACATAAATAAATTAGAAATGGAAATTTTATCTAATTTTATTCATCAAACTAGGAAATTTGAAGATTTTACTAGGCTGTTGCCTTCTTAATGATGGTCGTAATATTAATATTATTGTCTTAATTTTTATTAGATACGATGTTATCTGCAACGCCAGACATTATTTCTGAATTTCCTGCCCTGGTACAAATATCTAGATTTTAACAAATTATAATTCACCTATAGTTATTATTATATAACATTTTGGAATATGCAACGGTAGATCCATAAGATTTCCATTATATTGAAAAAGAATAATTATTGATATCAATATTGCAATTATACACCTTTAAATTATTAGGCTTGTAAAGTTCCATCTTAGAGCCCAATAAACACGATATTTATCATGCATTTTAATTCAGTCTTTCAAACGAATTCGCGTATTCATAGCGAGAATTCCTCTGGCATATTTACAATATTTTGAAGCGAAACTTCTTAACGCGGAGCGGGAGTAAAATTTGAAGGTCGCGACAAACGGCGTGGCGGCGGCGCTACGCGAGCTGGCGGAACGAAAACTGGCCGCGACACACGAGCTGGCGAAACGAAAAATATGAGGCTTATTTATTGTGATATCTTTGTCAGTTTACAAGCAAATAATATGGGATTTGCTCTATTACCTTGTCAAAACATAAGCGAAACTTTTATGAAGAACATTTTTTTTTCATTTAGGCCCACCCTTTTTGTTAATTGAGTGGTATAAAATTACTTTTTAACCAAATCCGTTGATATGTATAAGGCTAGGGCGATTAAGTTTTTGTGATATCTTTGTTAGTTTACAAGCAAAAAATATGGGATTTGCTCTATTACCTTATCAAGACATAGGCGAAAATTTATGAAGAATATTTTTTTCATTTAGGCCTTCCCTTTTTGTTAAAACTACTTTTTAACCAAATCCGTTACGATATGTATAAGGCTAGAGCGTTCAAGTTTAAGAAGCTTCACTTCAGATATGCGCACATATATATTTTTTAAAATTTGTAATCAGAATTTCGATAGATGTGCTTTTCCATCTAAGCATAGTATCACGTAGGAATATTATGAATTGTTGAAGTTGATCTATGTTATTTTTTTGTTGCTTAATAGTTGAAAATATTTTATATTTGCACTCGGCAACTTGTTAGCATAATAGTTTAGGGCAACATTCTCATAAAAGATAAACGAACCTGTTTATTTAATTTTCCTATTTTTTATTTTTATTAAAAATATAGGACCCAGTTTTCCACTTAACACAAAAAACAAAATAAAATATTTTAATAGAATATAAAAATTTAAAAAGTAGATCAAAGCAAAATTCATAATTTAAAAAAAATTAAAAATAAAAATAAAAACACATATTAATGTAACTATCATCCGAAAACTAATGAAAAAAAAATGAAAGTTCGTTTTTTAAAAAAGAAAAATTGATGATGACCCCCTTGAAGACGAACGTCGGATGCCAAACTGGATACCACCGTTAGATAGAGCCAAAAAGTTGCAATGCAAAAATGTAATTCAATTTGAAATTCGTTTTTAAATAAGCCTAGGTAAAAATAAAACGATTTTTAAAAAATTCGGTTTTTTTTCCGGATATACTCGGAATTTTAAAACTTTCTGAACAACATATTCTTAGGCACCTAAATGAGTAATTTTGCTCTAGTTTGACCGAAACTGTATCCCTTAGGGCCCGTTCTCACTTGTCGGGTGTAGGATCCGTTTTTTAATCGGATGTCGCCGTCTCTATTCACACTAGTCGGCTGTCGTACCCGACCGTAGCTGCAGCGGAGACAAGGAATGGAGCCAATTCAGCCAATTTCGACTGTGCGCGGTGGACGTGGACGAATATTTTGTTGTGCTGTATTATTTTAGAAGAAAACAAGCCAATAATAGAAAATTTTGGGTGCACTCAATCCCGAAGGAACGATTTTCTTTGGGAACTTTTCAAACTTTAATCACTGAATCGAAAACTGACAAACATAAGTGTTTTAATTATTTCAGAATGTCCGTAACGACAAAATACATGATTAAGGCAGCTGATAGGGGGTTTTCAGGCCCGACATCCGACAAATGTGACCAGCGCTATACAAGCTCATATGCGAACGAGATCCGACACGAGCGTGCGGCGCTGGCAAAACACCCGACAATATTTGTAGGAGCCGACAAGAAAAACGGAGTCGGATAAATGTGAACAGCTTCATACAAAATGTATTGCCACTCGAGCACCCGATATTTTGTCGGATCCTACACCCGACAAGTGGGAACGGGCTCTTACGGTTTTCGAGATCCCCATACATAGACTCGAATTGGAGACACTATATACAGTATCTTTGTCCTTGTCATTTGCTGCACATGTTGTACAGGTACATTCATTTAAATGCCTCACTCGACTCGCTTTTTTAATAGTATGCTATTCCAAAAAATGAAAAGATCTCTATATAGTTATTCGCAAGAAAATCTAATTTGAAACATAAAGTGTTATTTAGCTATAAAATTTGATTTTTTCAAGTAGAAATTACCTATATTTTGAATAAAAATTGAGCAGATTTCCAAAATATAGGATTCTGTTCTTTAAATAAATTTTAGGCGCTTGGAAACTTTGTCACCTTGTATATCACAGTGCAAATATATTTTTGAAGTCTGCTTATTAATATATATTCTTGGATATCAAAATACACGGGAGTTTTCATTTAAAAAATTTAAAGATGGCATCCTTTCTGTCAGATTTGGAGCTAAAGAAATTTTTCGAATGAAAATTAAGCTTCTTTGCAAAAACTATTTAGAGATATTCTTCTTTGGAATAGCATATAGAAAAAGTGTCAGTCGAATGAGATATGTACTTAAGTCAAATTTCGACAGTTGGAAAGTTTTACACAGAAGAGTCTTATATCACAGGCGTGTTAAAAAACTTTCACCATACGTGTTGAAAAGTAATTTCAATAGGACCCTATTTGAATAGATGGCAAATGCGTGTTAAAGTACGTTTTCAATCTCAGAGGATTCCATAGAGGAAATATCCCACTCGTTTGAAAACTAGTACTTTTAACACTTGTCATGTAGTACACTATTTCTAAAGTAGTTCAAGGTTATAGGGATTTCGCTGCCAATTTCGAAAACTCTCTGTGTCTAAAGTAATGCATGCACTCTGTATAACTGTAATTTATTTGTTAATATAATTTAAAGCCAAAACCCGTGATTTTGTCTATTTCGAGTAAATACAAAATTACGAAATTACAGCTTTTAAATTGATAAAAAACATATACATATGAAACCAGCAAAAAGCTGTACGTTTATTAAAGTTGGAAATTTGTTTTGGCCAGGGCTTGGCCAGGGCTTATTGTGTTTACAAACTAAAACATGCACATGTAACTGAAAACGGTTTCGGAAAAGGGGATACGAAACGAAAATTGCAATTAGCCACTAAACAAATTAAAATCGTGCAGGCTGCCAATAGTGTTTTTCCGAGCATGTTTTGGCTGAAATTATTAAGATTATAAAATAGTGTCTTGTAGGTGGTAAACGAAGACAAAAAAGAGGCTTTTTCAACATCCATTAGAATTTTTCTCTAATGTTATTGGAACTTTTACTTCCGAGATATATAAAATTAGTAAAAGAATTTCTTTTAAAAAATATTTTTTTTACGATAAATGCTTGCTTCTCACGTTTGCAGTAACTCTGAGTTACTACAGCTTTATTTGACTGGTGACAGTCATCAATTTGTACAGATGATGATTAATAAAAATACAAGGAATCTCATTTAAAAACGTATCTACGGGTACCTATCATTTTCTATCTTTCTAATAATTTGCAAGATAGAAAATTAAAAATTTAATATTTCATCACACTTTTAAAAATTAGTATTTTAAAGTATCATTGGTGGCCAACAAAAAAGCCAAATTACGGAAAAGTCAAAAATGGTAATATAACTGGTATACTGATATTTAAACGAACAAATAACATGACACAAGCAAGAAAGTCCAATATTCTAATTAATAAAATCAAATTAATATAAATAAAGACTTGTACCTTCATTGAAACTGCTTGGCTCTAAGAAGTAAGTATTAGATCGATGAAATTGCGCATTATTTTTGAAATTGCATGCAATGTTGCTCAGTTTTATTGCATTAATATATACAAAACATGAACATTGTTCCATATTGAACCTGTTTTTTTCAAAAGGACTGGTTTTTATATCGATTTTTCCACAAGAGATAAACTGCTTTTTTTAAACACTAACCAACACATTAAAAAATAAGGGTATTTGGATTGATAGCAATTATGGCAAGAATCAACTAACCAAAAAATTTAAAAATGTTTCAGCATATTGCTGCAAGATCTCGACCAACATTTCCAAAATGCCAGTTTTGAATTCAGTTTTCGAGGTGAAGATTACTTGCCTACTTATACCAGTATTAAAATAAAGTTAAACCAAATCTTCTACACGCGTATGTAATAAAATACGGGGTGATTTATTAAAAAAAGTGCGAAACATTAATTTGAAATTTTCTATTTTGCAGTATTATTTATATTGAAGACCTTCTATAAAACATCGCATAAAATAGTTATTACTTAGGTATTATTGGCATATTTATAACAAAATATTAAATGATAATATTTCTATTCCAATTTTAATGGCCTGAATTTTTTTTTAATTACGAGAATTATCACAATAAATGCTTGCACATGCTAGTTTTGGATAAGTTAACATTTTTATGGATAATTCATATGATTAGTGACATTTGGACCAGCACGATAAGATTGATTCTCCTTATGGTATACACAGACAGGCATAACAAATTTTGTAATTGCTAAATACCTAAATTGTCAGTGAACTAACTCCATTTAAAGGTGCTCGTCTGGATCCATATTAGAGCCATCATAACACCGAATACCCAAGTATTAATGGACATAATCCTAAAATCCATTTTTAGGTTCTGCTAAATATAAAGCTCCTAATCTTCTGTTTGGTAAACATATGTATTCAGATTAACAAATAAAAATTTTGTTCCTACGGACGGTACCGAGTAATAACAATAGGCCGACTCACCTTTGTAAAACCGTTTTCTCTTGTGCTTAACTTTAAAAGAGCAGCGGCCTATGCCTACTTCAGCACTGCTACTTGAGGTATTATGTTTTGTCGGTGTATTGCGTTACAAGAATCTTTATTCAAATGATTCCCATTTAAGATCGGAGACTCTTATCGGTCAGCTTATCTTTCGCAAATCCGTACAAAGAAAAGATTATCTTTTATATTGTTGGAAATCGTGTTCTACGTTTACCGGGCAGACATCAATGGTCCACGGAAAAAAAATTAGTATTCAATACGACAATTGTAGAAAATAGCCCTATATTTTGCGCCTAAAATGGTACTAGGCATCAATCTGCAGTACTCATTTCTATACAATTGTAATTAGATCGCGTAGTAAAATCTACCCAATTTTGTCTGAATATTTCTTAATCACTATAATAAAAATTATAATAATTTTTGTGGTAAAGCGCATCAAATGAACTAAGACATTAATGCTTTATTTTTGTTGCACTTATTCTGCCTATAAATAGTTTATATGGCTATTCTCGTGGTTTTCAATTAGCACATAACCGTGCAGAAAATGCAACATTTAAATATTATTGAGCTATATATTGTAGTACTTACTCCTTCAATAATATATAGATTCACGCAACAAAATTTATATACTACTTACTACAATTCTAGATTATCAGTTCTTACAATACTATAGCGTTGGCTACGATAAATGAATGCCATGAATTTATATGTTTTGTGGCAATTATTATTGAATGCTAGTGACCTTACTTGTAATCATAAAGTAGTGCATTTTGCTGCAATCACGGCTGCAAGCTGCAACTACAATATTATTCGCGAATCCAGCTACCGTTGGGGGCGCTGGCGTTTGTAAACAAACATGGTGGAAAGCGAGTAACACCTTTGTGTTTTGTCTTCATTTCTAATGTGAGATTTGCCGATTTATGTGTCGTTTTGGATTTTTGTGTGAATTTTACAGTGATTTTAGGTGAAAATATCGTAGTTTGGTGTCATATTTAATTAATATTGGCAAATAGTACACGGTATTTCAGAGTATTTCTATTTGAAATATATGATACATGAAGTATGTGAAAATAAACTCTAGTGGAAATAAATATATTGTTCGAGTATAAAATAGTTTTAATCATAGTATATTATACTTATATGCAGTGTTAGCTAATAAATAAAACTATTTATTTGATTAGTTAATTCATTTATTACGATTTAAAAATACACAGTACCTATCCAATAAACTGCAAGCAAACACAATATATAGGTAAAAACCAAAATTTGATAGGGCCAGGCTTTTAAATAGAATTTTCTTTCTTCACTATAAAAAAACAACCTATGGTTAAAGGCAATGTTGAATATGAAAGCTTAAACAGTAACTATATTTTTTTATTTTCCAGATAAATACTTAAAAAGCAATAATTCCGTTCTAAAAGCGGGTCTCTGCCAAAGCTTGCCTACATATTTTTCCTGTAATTGAACATTGCCTACTATATAATATTATTATCATTGCTGTAACGGGGCAATATACAAAAGTTGTTCCAAAATAAAGAACTAGAAGTCCAACTAGTGTTAAAGATAATTAGCAATTTAGTTAAGTTATAGAATACTACTAACCAGTTGGAAACTAATGGATTATTTGCTGCTTACTTCGTATATTGCATAAAGGGGTACCAAATCTCAGCTAGCGAAGACCAAAATACAGAAAGGATATAAAACTGTATGGGAAATTTACTTTCATATCTGTAATAATCCTTTCTTCATTATCTAAGCCAATAAATAAAACATACACAAAGTAAGAACATATATTTATTTTTAAGACAGAAACATTAAAAATCAATACTGACAAAATAAAATTTATTTGTCTTAAAGAGAAAAATAAACCAGTTTAAGACTATAATAATACAATAAATGAAGTGAAAATTGAAGAAGTACAGCAAATAAAATATTTAGAACTGAGTATATTATATCTAAAACATTACCAATGCTACCTATGATATACAAATGCAGGAATTATCTGTCTTTTAAAACCAAACACAATATTTATAACACAGTCTTCCTTTCACATCTTAGATATTTATTACCAATTTGGGGAACTTGCTGTAAGTCTAATCTTAATTGATAATGTATTTATAAAACAACTTAAGTGGTATCTAAATATTAGTTAGAATCTCTCTGACACAAAAGTTGTAATTAGTATTCTCGAGGCCAGAGCTTTAAAGCACTGATTAGAGAATTATGTATTTATTGTATTGTAATATTGAGTTACATTAAATAAATATTTTCCAATTATTTAAATTAAATCTAATAAAAACAACCATTTATTTTACACTAAACTTACTTTATATGAAGAGCAAAATAAAAAAACTAAGAATACCTATTTAAAATTTGTTACTCGAGAGCACTGGAGTTTGCAGATTTACCATTCCGCAGATAATTAACATAATGTCATCAAAAACTTGTATTAAACTATTTGGCAAGGGAGTATTTAAAATGTTAAAGATTCGCATTCTTTGATTGACTCTTTCGATATGTATCCTCGAGTGTATCCTGGCTTTTGAAATTAAAATATTTTCCTTTGATTCGTCCTCTGTAAATTGCGCTTCTTTTTTTAAGAAAATGAGGCCTAATAATTTTAATAAATCTATGGTCGCATATATCATCTATTAAAAAGCCTTTATTGACTATAATACTGTCTCTTCTTGGCATCAGTTTATCAATTAGATTACTCTGACTAAAAATGGCCTTATCAGAGCTCCTACCACATCCTTTAGAAACAACAGTAATTGGCCCTGCTGGATAATAGTTTGCCTACCTTTATAATGGGAATATGTTATTACTTGGCAACATACGCATTTCGGTTTTTCTATAGGTACTTCTAAACAATTGATTATTATCCTCGTACTTTTAAAATCGTTAAAACATAAAGGCATATTTCTTTGTACTTCGTCAAATGAAGGCCAGTGAATAGACACTTTTAAAATATTTGCCAAATGAGATATAAATTCAATGAATATAGTTCTACATAATGTTGGTGATATTTTAAACAAAAAGTATAAAATATTAAACTTTAAAGCCATTTTCAGCTTCATGAAAACTAATATAATCCTATCTTTTATTGATAATTTTCGTTTCTTTACGTCTGGACAAAACTAAGCCATAAGATATATAATTGAGTCAAGTAACTTAAATGTAGGAATACCTGTCAAAGAGTTTAAATACGAATCTTTTTCAATTGTTGATGCAAATGTTTCAAATATATCTCCACTTTTAACCTGTACTTCTTTGTCCACAAGATAAGTACCCTGACCTTGCATTTACAGCAAATTGTGTACCACCACCTTTTCTTCTTCCGTGAGGTCCTCAAAAGATCTTTGCTGCAAAATATGATCATCTTCTGGAGTGTTCACGTGCTACACAGAGTGGGTAATCAGCAACAGGTGAATTTAAAGTTTCTTTCACCTTTTGCCTTTAGCAGCGTGTTTCTCACGGCACTCTGCACTTTTTCTTTTTTCTGTGTCCTCTACCACAAGACTTTTCTTTGGCAAGTTCAAAGATGGTACCGCATGTCTATTTAATTTTGGCTGAATCATCTTTACTCCTGGAACAATAAAATATATTAGTTCTGAAATAGGAATATGTACTTCTTGCATGCTGAGTATGTCTGCTTTATACTTATTATTGTCTTAGAAGAAATTAACTTGAACAGTAACTACCTACATCATACCTCTATTATTATCAGAAAATAGAATATACAGACTAAAAATGTAATTAAAAGAGCGTTGCATATATAATAAGACATATTATTAACAATATTAAATACCTTTTGCACAGTAGTCCTGAAATGTTTTGAGCAAACGTGCATTGTGTTAGTAACCGGCTTTCCCATTAATAAAGCATTTTCCGATGCCTTTGCCTTATCCATCTCTTCTTCAACTCCTGCTGCATTTGTCAGTTTAACTTTAATACCACTATTTGGGCTCGGGCAATAGTGGAAATGAATGTTTTTGTCCTTTCCTTTTCTGTAATGGCAATCGTAAACACAACAATGTGTTATGCTTCGTTTTCGAGCCAGAGGCCATTGTTTTATGTTTGTAGTCACAAAGAAATACACTTTTCTCTCCAGTAAACGTCCAAAAGCAACTATAAAATGAAAAACACGAATACACGAGTCTATAAATGCTTTGAAAGATACGATCTCCACGAAAATCACATGTAAAATGGCCAAATGCCGGTCGATGATTACTCGCTTTCTAGGTTCAAATTTTTTCCGCATAGAGGGCGCATTGATTTCTGGATTTGCCAATAGTGATAATACCAACACTTCAATGTCGGATTGTTGGACATGACATAATACGAGCTTGCAGTGTTTATAGTTCAACTATAACTTTAATATGCCGCCAGATGAAATATCTGACGCCATCTGTGTGGGACTTTGAGACGCTACGAATTGCTTCGATAGCAAAGTCCCACATTAAAGATATGTCCAACAAAGAATCACTATTGGATGCTAATGGTGGTAGGTATATAGCCCTCCGTAGATGATATGATCGTTTCAACTGCGTGTTTGTCATAAGTTACAAGTCATCAGTCAAGCACTTGGTACTTCTTACGTTTTAATATATTTTTTCAAACCTTGCTTTCGGTTTCATGTAGCATTTATTCTATACAAAGCAGATCAATAATCGGATATCGGATTTTTCACTTCAAATACCTAATCAAAGACGAATTCTGTGTTTTATAAAGTGTATCGTGCATTATAATTAAAAAATCACAGTTTTCAGTTTTTCCGACGTTGGAATTTTTCACAATTATGGGCGCAAAAGGTACTCGCTGTTTCGTTGAAAACTTACATACATAGGTACAGTAAGAATAATAATTGTTTACAATAATTGGCAATACACATATTTTCCAATAGTTTAATTATCGATATGAGTAGTATTAATATTTTAAAGGGACAAGATAAAATGTGGCAACCACGAATTTGGTCACCACAGGCCTGGTGCTACGGTCACAATTCACAAGCGGCAGGCGCGATATTGTCCCACAATTTTAAAGGTCATTTATTTCTTATTGGCTTATCGGC
Organism: Pissodes strobi; assembly: GCA_016904865.1. NCBI lineage: Eukaryota > Metazoa > Arthropoda > Insecta > Coleoptera > Curculionidae > Pissodes > Pissodes strobi. Next base: position 571 of record JAEQML010067830.1, on the reverse strand, counting down.
ATTTCATACTTAAAATCCAAAATAATTCGGTAATTTTTACTATAACTTTTCAACACTTTAGTACAAATTTCTGTAATATATATTTGCTAATAATTGTAATACAGAAGTAATAATAGTTTGGCACTTAACACAATAAAGTTTGGACACTCAACGATATTTCAAAATATTGTGGAAATTTTTACCACACAACGATTTGAAAGTTGATTACAATTTTGTAGCATATGAATTCTCCTTATAAGTATAACTTGGGTATAATATCCCTTTGACACTATTTACTACAAGGTTATATGTAATACGTAACCTAATAAATATTTTTGTTTGCAACAATTTCATAGAAAACTATTGTGGTAATATTAACATTAAATTATGTGGTTAAGTAACATATTTGTGGAATAGGGAATATTTATTATAATACTGAGATTACAACAATTTTGTAGAATATTCAAACACGACTCAGTACTAAAGCTGATATTAATAAGTACTGCATTAATCTTGATACAATTTCCTATTACCTAATATTAAAACGAATCGTTCATTTTTCAGGAAATATTGTAAAGAACTTAACAATTGT
>JAEQML010067829.1:0-18757 GCA_016904865.1 Pissodes strobi | reverse complement strand
TATCTAGTATTTGTCAATGTATCGTTAGCAGAGGGATGAAAACCAATGAATAAAGAATAGGAAGGAAGGAGCAAAATACATATTGACATTAGACCGGATTGGTTCTTGCATATGGCGACCCAGATTACCAGTGGCGTCTCCTAAAACGATTGCACAACAAAACAATAAATATTCTCGTAAATACTTATACTATGTATTTATATAGTTTTGTTGTTTATTACTTACTGGTACAATGATCTCAAAGAAAGTTATAATTTATAAATATTGCCAACATGTATTTAAAAATACGTGCGTTTTTTGCGGATCTTTTAAATGTTTTAGCTTTGCTAGATATTTTAGGTATATTCGAAATATAAAAATTAAATTCCTTAGGATAAATTTCAGATGTGTAAACTTCATTTTATTAGCTAAATACCTATATAAAGAAATCTTGGGAAAATACCAAGAAAAAGTGGTGTGTGAACAATTTTGTTTTAGCTATAATATGTTCTATGTTTTCCCATTAATTTTTTGGAAAATTATACCTGTTTTCTAGGTTAATAGGTAAGGTGAAGTTTTAAATAAAAAACATCACCAGTTGACAACTATTCTAAATTACATGAATGATTATTACATGATGCTTACGAGGTATGTAAAAAGCAGCACTTATCCGGAAAAGAAACGGAACTTTCTGTTTTTTTTATTTTGATAATTTTTGTATCTAAATGTTAATGTAAACATATACGTTTAGGCACCTGAAATTTACATACAGAAGTTTAATTTCCATATTAGAAATGGAAAAGTATCAAACATAATGTTAAAAATGTTATCCGTTAAATCCTACAGCTTGCCTTTAAAACAACACTAAAATATCTAATAAATTAGTGGGCCTTAAGATATTTTGTAAAATTGTCTGTAAATTGATGTCATTTACGATTTTTTTTTTGGGATTTTTCTTGCCAGTAATGCTTTTTTAGTACTTAAACGACTGAGTAAATAAAATGAAAACGAATTTTTGCAAATTTGAAGTTGGATTCATTTTAAATAAGGCATGACAGTATAGTATATTATATTATATGACATTCTGACGTTATGTTTGGATGCTTCCTACGTTTTGATGATATTTCTTGTGTTTAAAGCTATATTTTGTGATTTACTTTCATTTGAAACATTGTTTATTTCTTTAGTAATATTATTGGAGATATTGCGTTAATTCATATAGTGTTTAATTATATATTTAATGGTAAAGGTGTGTATTTTGGATTAAATAAGCAAAGTAAACATGGTTAGTTGTGCAGCTTGTGGCCCTTCTAAAACTTCAACAAATTCAGAACTTGGGATAACATTTCATCGGTAAGTAGGTACCTACTTTACCCCTTATTTTTCTGGTTTTTACCATTTAATAAAGCAAAATTATTATAAATTAGAGAGATTTTAAGCCATCTAAAAATAACAGCATTTTTGGGCTGTGTTATGGTTAACGTTATTACCGATAACGATTACGACGCCTTTCATAAAAGAGATTTCAAACCCCTTAAAACGAACGTCAATAATCCTCTTAAAAATAACGGCAATGATAAATGTCACAGATGACATTTCATTTGTGTTATGAATACAAGAATCCTAAAGAGTTTACGATTCTAAATATGAATATAGTAACACCACAGCATAAGCTGTGGTAACACCATCCAGACTAAACAAATCTTAGATTTCCGTGCTATCCAGTTTCGTTGGACAGAATGGAAGAAGCTCTAGAAAATATAATTCGAAGACATGATCCAAGAACTTTAAACAAGACGACATGATCCTAATGGAGCCAACCACAAGTTAATCAGAGGTATTATCCTGAATGATATCTTTCGAAACAATCCTCTGCAGCAGGATGATGCTATGGTGCAGGTTCAGGCAGAAATCGATTTGAATAACTTTGCAGACAATGAGGCAACACTTTATTTTAGGTTTAAAAAGAACATATTTATCGATTAGCAGGAGCACTGAGAATACTACAGCAAATTAGATGTTTTATTATTATAGTATTATTTATTCCAAGAAATAATAATGCCCTACAATGTTTAAAAATGCAAGAACTATATTTAAGTTTCTTAAAGTAACTTATAAATATTCCAAGTTAACTAATAAAAATATAATTTCTATACGTTTTCACATCAGTCATCGAATAATCAATCAAATTCCGCCAAACTCATAAGAATGTTAGTAACTTCTAAGCGCATTGGCGACATTGCAGTCCATGAAATAACCACAACGATTACGATAACACCTTCCTTATTTCTTCGTAATTAACGGAAACCGTTATCGTTAATAAAGTCAAGGTAATGACATTTTAGTACTGCGCATGCTCACAATAACGATAACCATAACGACATGCTGAAACAAGGGGCTTAAAATCTCTCTATTATCTAATTGTTAACAAATAGGTGACTTATCTAATTATGGGCGTACCCGTAAAAAATATATCATTAAAAATCAATTTTTGCAAGAACATTGGACAGTGCTAAAAGTAAAACTTTTCTTTTATACTTGACATGTTAAAGTTTATACTGACAATAAATTGCTAAAATTAGTTATTTGAATATATTTGGGCATTTGAAATGCAAAAATAAGCAAAATATGGTTAGATAATAGTGGGGTAGTTTTTAAGTGTGCTTCTTATTAAAAAAAAAATGTACTACCTAATTTTATTGAAGAAGTATCCCTCAAAACTAACGCACTATTCTCTAACCATATTTTGCTTATTTTTGCATTTCAAATGCCCAAATATATTCAAACAACAAATTTTAGCAGTTTATTGGCAGTGTAAACTTTAACAGGTCAAGTATAAAAGACAAGTATTATTTTTAGCACTGTCCAATATTCTAGCAAAAATTGATTTTAATGCTATATTTTTTAGGGGTACGCTCGTGATTAGATCTGTCACCTATTTGTTGACAATTAGACAATTTATAATTTTTCTTAATTAAATGGTAAAAAACAGAAAAATAAGAGGTAAAATACGTACTTACCGATGAAATGTTATCCCAAGTTCTGAATTTGTTCTAGTTTTCGAAAGAACACAAGCTGCACAAGTAACCATGTTTACTTTGCTTCTATAGTCCAAAATACACACTTTTACCACTAAATATCTATGTAAACACTATATGAACAAACGCATTATCTACAATAATATTACTTAACAAATAAACAATGTTTCAAATCAAAGTAAATGGCAAAAAATAGCTTTTAACACAAGAAATACTATCAAAACGTAGGAAGCACCAAAACATAACGTCAGAATGTGACACATAGAGGAATATAAAAATAAAGATTCCTCTATGATGTGACATATTATGGTTCCTCCGCAGCCTCCTCGATGTCACAGGAGTTCGTCGCATGTATTAAGTGTCAAACGGCGCATAAGCTCCTTCCTTTCTCTTCTTTATTCTTTGATGAAAACCAAGACTTGATTGACAGATATATGAAACACAGGTTGTTCGACTCTTTTTGTCTGATTTTTTTTGCGATTTTAAGTTTACCTAGATACACATACATGAGAACAAAATCGCAGCTTGGGTGATGAGATCATAAATTGAGTTCACTACAATGGCATCATATCTTTGGAGTTGCAAATTAAACGAAAACTATTGAACTTGTTTTGACTTAAGGTATTAAATATAAAACAACGACGCATTCAAGTGGCGTAACTGTCGTGGAACGCCAAGAGGATTATCATGAACAATTATTATCAAACAGTTTTGGCAGATGTTATATTGAGTTTACATTTTAATCAACGGTTCCATAAGAGTTACGTCCTCTGAATGTGTCCAATGAAAGAATGTATCTTCTTTATTATCCAGGGTAAGTCCATTAAATCCTGAATGGTGGTGACAAGTTTTGGTACACCATACCCTTTTAAGGCATAAGGAAGGAAAAAGATAAGATTTTGACCGCTGCGCGCATGCACATCGCAATGGAAATTATGTTTTCTTCTGTGAAAGACTTTTCATGGTATTAGGATGCATGCCCTTTTAGGTACCGATAATTGTGCTTTGCTAAAAATCTTTCACAAAAAAAAACTCAAAAACATATTTCATCTTTCTAATCTTGGGCTAAATGATTATCGTTTAAAAAGACATAGCGTATAAAATTTTGGGTCAAAACATGTCACCTCCGCTTTAATAAGCACTAAAATATCATTTACTTGTTTTTTAAATTTTTAATCTTTTGAACAATTTTTTTCTTGGGGGAAACATGCCATTTGCAAAATTTAAATAAATCGGTTTTTACGAGATGTTCAATAAAAAATATCTTACGCATATAGCAAGGGTTGTCTTTGGTACCTAACCAGCGCAGTGCAAGGATTTGCTTACAATAATAATAATAATAATAATAATAATATTTTCAAACCAATGAATTCCCGATCTTTATAATTATGGAAATAGTGTTTTATGAGCAAATAGGCACGGTGAACACGGTGCTGTTTCTTCTGATGGAACTACCAAAGCCATTTTATTATCCCCACAGTAATTTTTATGAAGAATAAAGGTTTGCTTTAAATTTGACATTTCGGTTTTATTCTCATTAGAGGGAGAGAGTATAAAGCAGTGAGGGCATTTAAATTTGTCTTTAAACTTTTTAATAAGATGCATAGTAAGTTACTGCCCCTTCTTCTAATGTACTTGTTTTGGCTCTATATGATTGAAAGGTACTCTGAGAAGTATTCTGAGAGACGTTTAAACCAGCCTCAAAACTGCTAATTATTTGGATGTCTAAAGGATCGTCTCATAATGAGTCATCTAAATCTTCGTTAATAACAGCGCTGGCGTCTTTTTGAGTGTTATTATTTAATAACAATGTAAACAAAACAGGCTCATCTTTGTCCTCCTGACAGTTTGAAGATTTAGAGGGCCTAATTAATCCAGTCATTGTTTGAATTCGAAATGACTGTCGAAAATACTTTGCGGAAGGATTTATGTTCCACCCACCTCGTTGTCTAATTACAGAAAAAAAGTTTTCCAAGAAGTCTTGGGTTAACCGTTTCGTCAAAATAAAATTATTGTTAAAATTTTTTCACGTTCAAAGAGTTAAAATATTCAATTAATTCTTTGTATAATCCCATCAAAGCACGGCGCGCGGCGGTCTTGTTTCCTTACAGTCTTTTCTAGTACTGATAGCGGTGATTAGTTTAGTTATTGATTTAAAGACTTCTCTTCCTTTTTTTAAAATATTAATAACTTTGCAGTTTTTTTTATCTAGACCGCGCCGGTAGGGGTTTACTATATAGTTTATCACTATTAAGGGCATCAAAGAAATTATTTAAAAATAAAACAAAAATTGGTTAGCCATAATTATCATTTATTTGCCGTTTACTAATGCACGTTTTAATTGCAGCGGCCATGGTTTTTTGAAAATAATTGAAGTGCTAATCTGCAAGACATTTTTTCAAAACAGTTAGCGTTCATATGTTTTTCAGTTATTTTTGTGAGTGCCCTACCAGAAGCTGACTCTTTATCAATGTCAAATGTTTTTTAATAGCATCAAATGTTATGATTTTTTCTTGGAGTTTAAAAAGACCGGTCATTAAATTATTACGAATACTTTTGAAAAGATGGGGCACATCAAATATTTCAAATATTTTAAAATTCTTTACATTAAAAAATCGATTTTCTTTGGTGACTCCTAAAAGCTTAAATGAACCGCTATTGTTGCTTCCTTGGTCAGACACCACTAATTTTTGAATAAAACCTATATCAATAAGAGGTGTTAAATTATCTTCAATTAATGTTTTAAGATTGTTTTGCCGAATAGATCCATGAGAAAAATAATATGATATGGGAATTTTCCAATTTTTAAAATACTAGTGCATGTGTTGCACTTTTTGACGCTCTCCCTAAGGGCCCCAAATCCTCAAAACCTTCTACTAAGTCAAGTTTTCTGGTATACTCAATTAATTCTCTAATACTCATTTTATCAAAAGCGAGTACACATTTCTTTTCGTGTTTTGTCACAGCCGCACATCGTAATTTTAAGTGTTCTTTTACATCGAACCCCGTCTTAAACAAATTTTGGCCAATCCAACTTCAGATTGTAGAGACTGATGGAAAGACAATTCCTTTTCTTCTCAAAAACTGATATGCTGATGGCGATTTATAAAACAAAGAAATGAATATTTGTGTTTCTTGGAGATTCCAAATTTTTCTGACCGTCCTCGTAACTGCATTAAAACAAAATTTTTTGCAAAATTCGAAAAATGATATAAAAAGGGTAACAGGGTTATTAATTTGTTTTGTTTTTTTTTTGCGTTACAATATTAATTCGTTTATGACATCTTTTTACTTTTGAAGACATAAATTTAATATGTTTTTTTAATTTGATTTTTCTTGGTGTCATTTGGGTATCAGGCATTTGAATAATATCATCGATAACTCTTTCGTTTTCGTGGTCTAAACCACTGTCGAATCTAGGTCGTTTCCTGGCAAACTCGTCTGTGGTGGGACTGCGTGAGAGAAGATGATGTACCTGCCCTGAATAAGTTTTCTTTGGAATGTTAACTCTTAATAATTCTTGTTCATCATAATTCTCGTTAAACTTTTTTTGGGACGGCGTTAGGTTCTAAATAATGCTTTTTTCCGATTTGTAGTCTTGGTTAGAAAATGTTTTGTCACAAATATGTTTCTTTTTAAGTGTCTCAGCGTCTAACTCAAGCAAACTTGTGTTTCCTAAAATGACCAGTCTCGAACAATTATTTGAATAACGAAACAAGAGTAAAAATGAAAATGGGTATTAAATAAAGTCAAAGAAAGAATACTTTGTCCATCCATATGTGTTTTTTTTTTATCATAATATCATAAAATATGCTACCCAAAAAAGCAGCTATTTTTTTTTTAAATTATGCATTCTCATATGTGTATGATTACATAGGTACTTACCGGAGTTAACTACCCATTTTTTACAAATTTCGTCGTTTTTATATGGAAACCGAAACATTTTAATTTTGTCATCTCTTCGCACGGCAGTTAAAATACTGACATACATTCCCTGACATGTTTCTGAGTATTATTACCTATATAATTATATATATTATAATAGAAAAAGCGTGTGCACTATGTGCGCATATCTGAAGTGAACCTTCTTAAACTTAAACGACCTAGCATTATACATATATCGTAACGGATTTGGTTAAAAAGTAGTTTTTTCAAATATACCACAAGGGAAGGCCTAAATGAGAAAAAAATTCTTCATAAAAGTTTCGCTTATGTCTTAACAAGGTAATAGAGCAAATTCCATATTTTTTGCTTGTAAACTAACAAAGATATCACAATAATGAATCTATGAGATATTCTCATATTTTTCGTTCCGCCAGCTCGTGTATCGCGGCCTGCCAGCGCGGCTCTCGTCGTGTGTCGCGACCTTCAAATGTTACTCCCGGCATGCGTTAAGAAGTTTCACTTCAAAAATAGAATAATATCACCTATACAACTCTCCGAGCGTGACCTCTAACTCTTACGCAGGCTAACAATGACACTAAAATAAAAATCCTACATTCTCGAAATGCGCGCGCTAAACGCGTGTTTGTCCATTGAACAACAAATTCGTGGCAATTCTCGCGGCACTCGGCAGTCGCGGCGCTTCTTCTATAAATCTTTGGCAACATTATACGACTCGTATGCGGATGTCCAAGAAAGGAGCCAGGCTGAGAAAAGTCTGACTCCATCGCTTTACATTGGATAATTCTTCTATTTCGTAGCTATTATTTTCTTTGCTATTATATAATGATTTCCAAGAAGTTTTTCTTACAACAACCAATCAAATTTGTTGCTTATCCAGGCGATTACTCATAGAACCAATGGTTCAAAATAGTCTTAGGTAGTCCGTATACATTAGGCACTTACACTTACTGAAGACAAACGAAACACTCAAAATACAGCAAGGACCAATTACAATCTGATTTGCTGCAATTTACCATATAATGTCCTATGCCTAGTCTTTAATATTTTACGAATTTTGACACAGTTTTAAATAATCAATTGTTCACAGTATCGTGTCTATAATAAATTTTAACATATTATATAAAAATATTAATCATTATAATTATCTGAATAGAAACATTTTGTATTATGTTAGCATAATACACACATACTTTTGTCCATTGAGTACAAGGCAATAAAAGTATATAACTAAAACAACCAGCAATATCACATCTTCTTTTTTCGCATCTGCGCAAATCGGCGCGCAAGATATTCCTTGGTAGGAAATCCGTCAAATTGCCGCCAGCGGCGTCGTGTTTTTACGACTAGTTTATTTTACTTGCTATTGGAGTTAAGTCGAAACCATAGGCGTGTATTTGTCAAATAATTGACATTGTGAGAGATGAACGTTGTTTATGACATTGTGTAATGCAAAAAGCCATGGTGTTTAAGCAATAAGAACTTGTACAAACCAGAGATATTCTTCCAAGAAGAATTTCTTTAGATTTCCTGCTCATACAACAAGGTATACATATATTTCATAACCCATTGATATTTAAAATTTTATATTACGGCGCTGTTAAAGGAAAATCATACTTATATATATTTCAAATCCAGCCCTGACTTTTCCTACCCAACTGACATTAGCAAGGTCAAATTTAATTTTTCGCCTAACAGGTCGAGTAATATTGCTGGTTGTTATATGTGCCGTGACTAAATCTCCAGTTGCTTAATGGAGATAAAAATAAGTATAAATTGGACAGAATAAGCAGCCTCGAGAAGGATGTTGTTTTAAAAGTTTTTTTAAAGAATGTTTCTTACGTTGATATCTTCTAAAAGTAAGCCTATTTATTTCAATTTATTTTTAAAATCGATTTCCACATTTGGTATTTAACTTGTTCCGACGTTTTATATTTCTTGTTGGAATTTATTTTGCCTCAGACCCATTATTTAGCTACCAAATAAAGTAATCTATCTACTTGAGCTCTCTTGGCTTTTTGGTTCCAAAGATAGATTGATATTAGACAAGGACGTTGTTGACATGCAGACAAACAACTGCTTCCGGTTTAATATCGTTGATTTTTTCTATTTTCAGTTAATAATCAGCCAAAAAGGTCTACCTTGAGCATCCAGTTCTCAAATCTAGGGTTCCGATTACTGGCACCTGGGAACTTATCTGATGAGCATCTGGATGAAGCCCTTGATAACCTATATAATAGGGTGCTGAGCCAGGAAAGCAAAGCGCTAAAACAGCTACATGCTGTGCATAAAACGTTGTTAGGTGTAGCTGAGAAAAGCTATATTTCATGTATAACTGTTAATGAGGAAGGTGAAAATACTGCTCTTAAAGAAAGGATTAGAGAGTATTTCAAATCTGTGGATCCATTAGTAGACATAGGTATGTTAGTTTATGCGATATTTTTGTTTGTATATTCAGCAGAAAATGGGATATTTCACTATAACAACACATTCGATAAAATACTAACCCACACACAATACTGCTTTGGATCATCTAGTGTCGGAAACAAAATTAAATACCAAGAATTATTCTGTGCTCTAAAACGCCTTACTGATTAGAAAGGTGTTTACAGAGCCTTTTAAATGTCTGAAAGACAGAACAATTACAGGCCATGGTAGATAAAATTCGGCTCAGTAAAATCTGGTTTAATTATTATTTTTATTTTTGGCGTCTCAGCAATGAGTTTCCGTGTGTTTTTGCGATCGTCCCTGGATCCAAGACTTACCATGCATGAGGTGATGCTCAACACAAGAATGATATATAGGTCATTACAATTGTGGATAATAAGGAATAATAATTAATATAAATGAAAATAATGTCCAAGTCTAGGTTTCATATTATAAGACTTGCACTTTCATATTATTTTTAACTGCATTAACTTCCAAGCAGGTCTCTTTGAAACAGTCTATGAAGGAATAGTACGCTGTTTTTAATATGTATTTCATTACACAACCACACCCACACACATAGTACGTGCTGATCTATATTTATTTGCTGTCTATGAATACGGCCAGAAATTTTAAATGATATATACCACAGATCTATGTAGCTACGCAACAGATGCCTACTCCGGTATTAAAAGTATCGCTCGCCAATAATGCAATAAACTTAAATATTTTCCTATTTAGACGCGTTTTGCCCCTCCATGTTGCCAAGTCGCGAACTGTAGTTTACCTTTCATATCACATTGTATTACTCATTTTCTTGGTAATCGTATGTTATTATGTCAAATTAAAGTTCATTATCAGATTCAGTGAATGGTGTGCTTGAACATGGACTAAAACTCACGTTAAATATCGGTGTGAAAGGTCATTACAAATTTTGTTAACTTATACTGTAATATCTCTTATTTGTTTTAAGTAATACCTAATATTATCACGCAAGTTTTTGTTTCGGATATCAAAGGGATTTTTGAAGTGTTTATCGACATGTCAAAGTACCATTACTACCATTTAATTTTGTTTTAAACTCTACTATCAATATTATAAATTGGTTCATTTAAATTGTCGTTTCATTAATAAAATATCATACTTAATAAAAAATGTAAAATCGTATTTTTCTAAAAAATATGTTTGTGTTAATTTGATAAATACATATTAATAATAAAACTCGATGATTTGATCGGGTCAAAAAGTCAGTAGAAATATTGTTCGACGTGATAATTTGGCAACACTAACCCGTTCCTAGACTACTGGTTCACCCGCTCGCGAAAGCCGGTGAACATTTTTGGCCCCTCGTAAAAAGCATTGAAAGAGGTATCTGTTGCGTAGCTATATAGATCTGTCTCTATACTAACTAGCGGTCATGCTGCTAGTTTATCTTAATGATAATGGCATGCTTTAAGTTTTGTCTATGTTCTAAAGATGCCTGTTGAACTAAAACCTTTGTTCTACCTCCGTCTAATCTAAGAGAACGCTTGTTCAACAATTTTTTCGGAATCTGATGTGCCGTAAACCATCGAAAAATCCGCAAAGCTTATTTTTTCACTGTGTTGGTGAGATGAAGATCATTAATACCAAACCGTTACTTTCTACGGTTTTGTACCATTTACATAGATATCAACTTATCAACTGCATGCTGGTATTACTCAAATTGTATCACTTTTGTAATAGGAAGATGTGTGTCAAAACTGCTCAAGTTACAGCAGATATCTGAAAAGTTGTTCTATGATATGGTCCGAGAAGAACGCCGGTTGTTCTCGGATATCGTCAACATGCCATAAAATATCGTCAGTTCGCCTTGTCTAAATTCAAACTAACATATCTATAAATATTATTATTGATATCAAAGAAGATTACAACCAGACTTTCAAAGCCTTGCTTTTTTCAGTACTTCGGGGAAAGTACCAACTTTGATACTTTGATTAATGAGTTTGATGGAGTTGTATCTAACCCAAGAATGCTCCCAGAAATTCTACATAATCTATGTTAGTGGTTATGCTGGTGGTTTCTCTTAGTGAGAATGTAATATTTTGAGTTTTATCTTTATTCAAAGGGGGTATTTTAGACTGTAACCAACCTTCGTCGAGCAGTTTTCTTTGAACCACATATTTCGCCATTGCGTTAGTGACGGGGAGGTAATAAATATAACAATGATAGTACTGGTGCGGATACCACACCGTTATTTTCCCCGATTTTGTATGGATCGCTTGGATCCACGTTATCCAGTGTAAGCTGTAATACTTTTGTAAAAGGAGGGTGTCTCAGTTAAAACTGCTAAAGTCACAGAAGAGAGCTGAAAAGTTCTTTTATAATATGGTCAACAAGATATGAAATGCCATAGTTGTTCAAACGTTGACTTGTAAAGTCCAATACATTGGAGACATCCTTTATTAATTATTGGCTGTTAATTATGGGGTGATATGGGGTTTATTACTGTTACTGCTACTATTACTCATACGTTGATATTTGTTTTGCAAATTGCATCATAGTAATGACTTTCAGAAAATCGCGCCAGAAACCACAGATTTTGAAAATTTCACTAAAGGATAACTTATCGTAAATATGGCATAGATTTTTCGTATTTAATAGAAATTAGGCAATTTTTTTAGTCTTAAAAACGATGCATTTCTCACACTTCAAATAGAAGGTGCTAATTTTTATTTTAATAGTTTAAAGACCTACAACATAACCTGTTCAAAAGAATATATATTAATATGAAGTATCGAATTTGGCTCCTGCGAAATTTTTATAACAAATAGCAACTTGTAACTCCTCGTTAGAAAGGCAATTTAAAGAAGAATCCGATTATATAGTGTTGTGTTGCTTTCCGGAAAAACTACCCGTCTTACCGTACCGACAACGGTTCGAATAAAAATAAAAGGCCAAAACTGATTTTGCACCTTCTAATGGTAAGCAGACTTATTATGACCTTTTTCAGTTAGGTACCTTGCTGTCAAGTCACCTTTTTTCTGTCGCAAATTTGCTGTAGGTGTTTAATTAATGACAGAGGTGGAGGGCGTACACGGCATCTTTTAAGGTCCTTTCGCGTAAAAAATATATAAGAATTAAAACATTTGATGGCTTTAACATCCTCCCACCTGAGTCACGATAACATAAATGAGTGACTCACAAAAACAGAGTAAGGCGTCCTAGTTTACTTAGCATGAAACCATTATTGAGCCAAAACGCCATCAAACCTAAAACTACCTTAAATTAAACAAGATAAAAATACCCGTTACAAATATTTCCTCGGCACTCTACTTTCTCGTCCACTACGCGTCACACGAGAACTCGGCAAGGGTACTCTGTCTATTATGTCTCCGACATCCTCGTCCGCGTTTTTGGCTAGCTCGGGACCAGAATGGAGATCATTTGCACTGGCCTCCAGCTTCTCCGTTGAGGAAGACATACCATGTTCATTGTTCTTCACATCAGATTGTTCAGAGTTACATTCTAGGGGATAAAAGCGCTGGACAGGCCTCAACAAAGACCCTTTAACAGTGTTAATTCTAGCAAGACGGATTTGTCCATCTTTGCCTGGAATTACCAACAGCACGTCCCAAAGGCCACTGGAGACGTTTATCATTTCCCACAAGCACCAGTTCGCCTATAGAAATTTGCCTGCCAGGCTTATTAGAATACCTGGACTTTAACTGTCCCAAATACTCCGTGCGAAATCTCTGTCTCAGATCGTTTCGTATTTTCAGTAGGTGTTGAATCTTTTTACACAAAGATGTTGTGTCAACAATGTCACAATCAAGGACACCAGCGCTAACTTGTTCTCTCAAGAACATCATAGGTGTCAGTGGCGTAAGTTCATCAACATCATTAGAAATATAAGTGAGTGGTCGCAAGTTTATGATAGCGTCATAATCGCACAGAATCGTAACTAAGGCTTCATAGGACACACAGACCCGATCTAAAACTTTGCGTAAGATTTGCTTTAAAACATTCACTAGTCTTTCCCAAAAATCGCCCCACCAGCTAGCGGTAGGGGGGTTAAAGCGCCACGAAATGCGATCGATACTACAATCTGTGGTTATCTTTTCCCAGCCCAGTCTATTAAACACATTCTCGGTACCGACAAAATTTGTACTGTTGTCACTATAGAGGCACACCCACACTTTTCCCCATTTTTAAAAAACAGAGGCCCCGCAAAATCCATCCCCGTTATCTCGAATGTAGCAGCATCGCGTACTCGGTTCAATGGAAGGGGAGGTAAACCTGCCACAAATGCTTTACTTTTTAGTCGCATACAAACGACACAACTTGAAATAGCCGATTTGATAGCCCGTCGCCCTCCATGAATCCAATAGTTTTCGCGTATAATACCCATTGGTCCTTGTGTACCCACATGTAAATATTTGACATGCTGCTCAAAAATAAGCCTAACCACCAGAAAATGCTTCGCCGGCAGGACCACATGAAACCGGAATTGCTCAGCATCTTCTCTATTACTGATTCTCGTGCGTAAACGAATTAAGCCTCGTTTGTCTTCAAAAGGACTTACATTACATAAGCGAGGGTCATTTTCACATTTAAAACACTCCGGTTGTATCAACTTTAAAATACGAACCTTCGCTCCCCCCAAGTTCTTCTACAGAAAGCTCCCCTTGCAACCTTGATGGCGGATTTCTAATATTATGCAGGAATCTGAAAAGCCACCCAACCATCCGCAAAGTCGTGGTGAACTGGAAGAAATATGAAAAATGCCAATCTTCCAAAGAAAAATCTGAATTAATAAGCGTAATAACAGATTTCTTCTTTTCCTTTTGAATCTCTTCCTCATCGCATACAATATCAATTTGCGGCCACACCTTAGGCACTTCATATAACCAACTCGGACCCTCCCCCCATCTGGACTTACACAACTGTTTCGGAGAACAACCCCGTGAAGGAAGATCCGCAGGGTTCAAAACTCCAGGGACAAAATGCCAATCTTTACTACACGTATGAGTTATAATTTCCTTCACCCGGTTACCCACAAATATACCCCAATTTTCTCTAACGTACCCAACTCAAAACGGTAGAAGAGTCACTGCAAAAATAAAACTGTACGTCCTGATCATCAAAATTGAGCTCTTGCTTTAAAGAAGCAAATAATCTTGTTCCAATCAGGGTAGCTAAAAGTTCCAAACGCGGTATAGATATCTTTTTCAATGGGGCTATCCTAGACTTAGTTGCCAGCAAACGAATAAAAATCTTTCCCTCGAAAACTCCTCTAAAATATATAACCGCAGCATAAGGGTCCTTACTCGCATCGCAAAAAAAACATGAAGACTCTCGCTGCTAAAATCGTCTCTGTCAATCCTCCTAGGTATCCTAATCTCTGGCAAAAATATAACTCATTCAACCAACGTCGAAACTCATTTTCTATCTCGGAATCCACTGGGGCATTCCAAGGTAACTTTTTCTCCCATGTTTTTTGGAGTAGCAGCTTTGGCAACAAGGTAGCTGGTGCTGTGAAACCTAAAAACAAGCTCTATTATCACTTAAAATCGATTTTTTCTTGTCTAGGGAAAACTTGTGTGCCTTAAAACAATCAGCAGCTTCGTGCGCGTTATCACAAAAAAAGGCATTTTAAAATTTTAGAATTAACATTGACAAAGCCCGTAGGTGTGAGTACCCCTTGTTCTAAAGATTCAAATTTACGCCTAGTTACGGTACCCCCGCGCCCAGACTCCCTTTGCCCGACTAATGGCTTCAAACCGAAACCCTCTGAAGCTAATTTTATGCGCTGATCATGTTCTACCTCATTTTGCAAAATAGACATTAGGCCATTTAACTTCTCTTCCATTGTGGGATGTACAGAACCCCCCAAGCTATTTTGCGACGATCTAAATTCAGAACTATTAGGCGAACGCTGCAAATCTTCCGGTAAGCATGATTCTATCAGGGGAAAAAGCATAGCAGCGCATTTTTCTGATTTTATACCTAGAGTCTCTAAAGCGCCCAACTGTGTCTCTAACCTATCATAAAGCGTTGCAAGATCCAACTTATTTGGGGAAATTGCATTATCTAAATTAAATTTAAGAAGATCATGAATATCTTCAATTTGCAAATCTTCCCGTTTGAGAAGTTAAACAGTCTACTATCGGTTGATAAGTTTTACCAATGGCAGGAAAACTTTCCACCAGCTGCCGAGCACGACTCCCTGGGTCAGTGGCCTGAATTAAATAATCTATCTTGTCCTCAGGGTCAATGTCCGTATCATCGTGCAATTTTTTAAACTGTGACCAAAACGGCAACCACTCTTTTATGTTTCCAACAAAAACTTTAAATTCAATAGTTGTTAACTTGAATTTTCGCTTACCTGGCAGGTTAATTGAGGACCGAGCTGAAACCTCACCTTGTTATTGCCCAATTTCATCCTCACTCTTTGCCTCCCTCAGCACCAGCTCCTCGTAGCGATGCAACATGCCAAAATACTTCTTAATGAATAATTCACTACCTTCCATGTCCTTGAGCAATTCATCCTCCGAGGCATCCTCTTCCAACAGCGCGTCATAATTTTCTCGAAGAACGTCCCAAACCTTAATTTATGCAATATTACTTTCGCTCTCGTCAAACAATCTTGCAAGGTCACTTGACTTCTTGCAAAAGGCAGCGCGTAAAACTTTCCTGTGCTTCTTCTTAAGATCCATTTTGCACGATAAAGCGCTATAAACAACGATCAAAACCACACTCGCTCGCCTAAAACCTAGGCGGCCCGGTCTTTATTTATCGGCATTTACAGTCATTAACCATAAGAAACTCTTAAACTTTACGTAAAAGTCTGCTACCGGTCGCCACTTAATGTTGTGTTGCTTTCCGGAAAAACTACCCGTCTTACCAACGCCAACGGTTCGAATAAAAATAAAAGGCCAAAACTGATTTTGAACCTTCTAATGGTAAACAGATTTATTATGAAATTTTTTAGTTAGGTACCTTACTGTCAAGTCACCTTTTTTCTGTCGCAAATTTGCTGTAGGTGTTTAATTAATGATAGAGGTGTAGGGCGTACACGGCACAAGCTGTAGGAATATTTTTTAAGGTCCTTTCGCGTAAGAAATATATAAGAATTAAAACATTTGATGGCTTTAACATAGATTATTTCCTTCATCGTAAAATGGACCAATCAGACAGCCCGATTTTCTGAATAAATTTTGTTTAGATAAGTGATTATTGCACTAGACCTGTTAAACAGCGATTAAACTGCTTCCTCCATATTAGACTTTGTTTTGTCGATTGTAGTCGATTGTTTTCGAAAAAACATGATTTTCTAAATGGTTCGAATGATCTAATATTGATTGTTATTGCTAAAAACTCCGATTTTCTTTAAAATTTGTATTTCATTATTTTGGTATGAGGTGACAGAAAACGTCAAATTTTGAAATATTTGCATGTCGACTTTGATAAGCGGACCTATTCAACGCATCATTGGGGTAGCGTCGTTTTCAACGTTCTGAATGTGTTTTTGGTGCTTTGATCAAAATGAATCCGCGATTTAGGTAAAATTTGTTGAAAAATATAATGTTACCGTTAAATATTTTTAATGGCTTTTATGGATTTAGTTTAACTAATTCAGGAAATAATTTAGCCGTATACCATTCAAACTATGAATTTAATCGATTAAACTACGCTCAATATTTCTCGCATGATTTTTCTTTTTGGCAAATAGTTTCATGCAAAATAATTTATAAATAATTTTGCATTCAACATTTTCCAGAAAAATCATGCTCAAAATATTGAACGTAGTTTAATCGATTAAATTCATAGTTCTCGTGATATAATATATGAGTATATTCATTTTGTGTAGTAAATATGTCAAATACAAGCTTTAGTGAGATATTCCAAAGTTCGGAGGCTTCTCAAACTCAAACTCAAAATGCCTACATACATATATACTTAGGCTACCAGCCAAAGAATAAAATAATTCAAGAAAGTGAATAAATAAAATAAACATAATTACTCGGGAATAAAAATGAAAATTACTCAACAAAAATCTAAGTAAATATCTATATTTACAATCAATGTAAGTAAAAATTTCAGGCACCCAAATATCAAAAATTATCCTCAAAATATTCTTGGACATCATAATAAGCTCTCGCAACAAGCAACCTTTTAACCTCCCTCTTAAATATCTTACCATCATAAATCTTACCCGAGCAAACAAATGATTGAGTAGCAGATGCCCACTAAAAACGACCACTTATCTTCAGTAATAGCCACGTAGGCTACACTTTGGTGGTCATCTGCTGTAATCAAGTTATTAAAATATTTACGCATTCTATTGGGGTAGAACACAAAATTGGTCGCTTTGATTTGATTAGAATAGCAGTCCTCTCTCTCGGGATTGTTTTCATGCAGAGAAACCAGCTCATTCAAGACCTTTATTTATTTTCCTATTATTCAATTTTCTAACCTGTGATATCAATTATAATAGGTTTCTATTTCGTTAATTTGATATCGTATTGATCGTTTATTGTAGTATAAGATATCTTTTGACAAAAACATTTTATAACGTTTTTTGCAGCTATCTTTCCTAGGAGATGAGTATTATCGTACGCAATACTTTCGTTAACAATTTGTTATTTTGGAGTTTAGTTTCAGTCATATTTGTAATAAAGACTGTTTCTCTTTCAGAGGTCAAATCGTCAATGAAAATCAACGAGGAACAACTGGTCAACGATGTCCGCGCCATGATATGCATGTATCGGGACAATCAATTCACCGGAAGGGCGCTAGCCAGAATCTTCCACGGAATACAGAGCCCTAACTATCCGGCAGTGATCTGGGGGCGCTGTAAGTTTTGGAGAAGTCACTTGAATGAAGACTTCCATGAAATTTGTAGAATAGCTACAAGGGAAATCATTAGAATGAGATAAGTTGAAGCTTAGATTAAGGTTGTTTTCTCTTGCAATGTGTTGAGCTAGAATCAGTGACGCATATAGAATTAGGCACTGCCAATAACGCCTCTTGAAAATCTTTTTTTAATCTATATAAATTGAAGATGTTTTATATGTGAAAATACTGAAATGGTCACCTGTAAGTGATTTTTTTAACCTTATAACGTATAATGTCCATTGAAAAATTAGTGTGCAGTTAATTTGGCTTGAAGTTGTACTTTCTATCAAACACACATCAACAGTGAGATGACGTCAATTTTCAGTGTCTGTAGACCATTATCGCAGCTAATTATAGACAACGTGGTTATCTTTAAATTAAGATGAAATTTTAAATTATTAATTTTTAAGACGTAATAACAATATTTTAAATAATATTTTGACAGTAACAACAATACATATTTTGAAACCTATTTTGAGATTGTTTGTTTTGCTTTTTACTTTACCGTTCAATTTGGCAGTAGTTATGCA
>JAEQML010067828.1:0-18757 GCA_016904865.1 Pissodes strobi | reverse complement strand
TTTGAGAAATGTCTTAAAGATCGCTTGGTCAGCTCCTTTCAACAAAATTACATTATATCACAGCGTTAATTTGGTTTTGTAAGGGGTTGGAGTACTTCTGAAGCTATGAGTTCACACATATATAACCAAACTCTTGCCATATATCTGGATCTTAGGAAGGCATTTGCTCCATGGCTTAGTGCTTGAATGCTATGGGGTGAAGGGCTCTGCGTTGGATTGCTTCTCGAGTTATCTATCGAAAAGAGCGCAGGTTGTAAAACTGGTGACACAATCAGTGATCCATTAAAAATCAATATTGGGGTTAGGCAAGGAACCGTTCTGGAACCAAGTCATTTTATAATATATATCAATTCCTTGACTGATAAGCAGATTCTGGATGGAATTGTGATGTCTTATGCTGATGACACAGTAGTGGTATCTGTCAAAAATTCTATGATTGAGGTTTAAAAGAAAATACAAAAATGGTTAGTCTAATACTAAATACGAGAGCCTTTATGATAACCCTTGCAATTCGACCTGAAAATAATCATGTCAGTATTGAAAATTTTAACAGCATTATTTATGAAGTTGACTATAAAATATTTAGGAGTCATTGTGGATATAAACCTCAAGTGCATGTTAAGAGACTAACGAGTAATATTAGAGAGCTGCTGTATAAATTTTACATATTGAGGGATATTCTAAGTAGGAAACTTTTAATTACATACAGAAACTAAAAAGTAATTCTGCCGTTTGTGAGAAACGTCTCTGTCATGGACGAATTGAACCCGCATGCACATAAATAATATATCCTGTTCCCGTCGGCCTCCGCCTCTGTTGTACGTGGCCGCCGCGTAAACAGTGCAGGCCGATATCTGAGCCGCTTTAAAAGGGGTTAGGTCCCTACCACCCCCGACCACCCTCTATTGATCGGCACCCCTCCTACCCGAATGGCCGCCCGTTGCATTCTCGTCTTGACTTTGGGCGAGCTTTGTGCGTTGCAGGGATCGCTTTGCAGACTTTGCACCGAGCGTTATTCTTTAATGAAAAAACTATATATATTATGCACACATACAAATTATTGGTTTGGAGAACTTTTTCTTGTTGTTAGAACTAGTACGTATGTCCCAATAGTGTGTCAAAATTCAAGGGCTACATTATGATAAGCCGCATAGGAAAGTAGTGAGATAGAGGATGCTCGGGACTGGGTGGCTGGCCTTTTCAAACTAAACTCAATAAATATGTAAAAACAGGTGCGGGTGTATTATTTGAAGATACATCTTCGCTTTTTTAAAACATTAAAATCATTTCAAAGCGCGCATCTTAAGAGTCATCCCTGCTAAAATCCATAATAAGTGAGATGTGGTCGAAGCGAGTAGATAAGTGATTAAAGCTAAGTTTCAAAATAATTTCGGTAGATTAGACTTTCAAAATTGCGACAATAGGCAATTTAAAAAAAAAATTGGAGTAACTTATTTAAAACTCTTTTCTTTCTTAGTTGGAGTCATTGGAGTCATCGGATTAAACCGTTTTGAGATGGTCGCATTTTGTTAAAACTAGTGACTACTGACATCTTTTTCTTTTTTTCATAGCGGAGGACGATAAATACAAACCACAGTTAAAGTATAGGAATCTAGTAAAAAACTTGTACATGTAAATTCACATAGATTTTCAATACCATGAGTCTTCAAAATACAGCTTCTAAAAGTCATATGTTCCCGACAGTAAATGGCGACTCCTGCACCACGACTTGATATCCTGGAAAAGGATGCCGCTAGAGTGTATCCCTCAACATGGAGGGACTTAATTTCTTCAGCTGTATACCATGTCTCAGAGAGAGCTAGAACTTCCGGTTGCTTTAAGGATTTCAGCAGACATGCTAGATCATCATTCTTGCATCTGAGGCTCCTGATATTGAAATTTATTAAGTTAGGTTTAGTAATAAGACTTGCATCTTTCTGCACAGAGTAAATCAAATGTATTTGATTTTGAGTAACATTTACATTTGTGTTTAAATTATCAGGAGATGAAGTATGATTCAAAGAGGTTCCATTTGGTCCTGTGGTTTTAGCACGGACCTCTTTTGGTGAAAAAAACCTGGACACAAGCGCCCCCTTTGGCCAAACATTACTGTCCCAAGCCCTTTGGAAGTTGGTTTGAACAATGGTAACCTTCAAAGAGGCATATACCTCAGGACGTTTAGAGCTATGCTGTGAGCATGCACTTCTGGGAAAACACCCTTAAGCATTTTTTTCAGGTCCTCTGGGGAGGTGTTTGGGCTCAGACGCGTTACATGCAGAGACATAGTTCTCGGTATTCCATGCACAGTGCTATCTTTCTTACCGACAATAGATCTCCGCCTTTTCCGGTTGGACTGCTGTTGCCAGCCGTCATCATCTTTATTTTTATTTTTATTTTCTGGAATATCAGCTGTTGAACCTAGTTCATGAATATTCTTTATCAACTGGTGAGCCTGGGCCTCCTGAATTGCCGCTTTTACCTCTTGCGGTTGGAAAAATGATTTGTTGTTTATATTTTGATTTTCAGTGTTCTTGTTCTTGTTCTTGTTCTGTTTTTTGGCTTTGCTGCAAGGCAATGCGCCAGCACATTAGGAGAGATCCAGTACGACGAGTCGAAACTCCTGGATCCCTCAGGATCTGTATTATTACTACAAAAGTTTCATTATTTTATTTTAAACATATAAAATAGTCCTGCTAAAACATTATTTCCCATTATGGTTGTGTATGTTAGTGAGACAAATACAACAAAGGACAATAAAAATCTTCTCGCTCCCGCGCAGTGGAGGAGCTACACACAAGGTACTGCGTCGGATGGAAGGGATTGGTATTAATGAGTACCGCTGGAACTAATTAAAAAAAGAAAGAAATTAGATATTTAAATTTAGACTTGTTTAAAGCTTGATATGATTATAATTTAAAAAAGCGATGATCAGTTTGCAAATATCCACACTTATATTAGATAGGACCATAACCATATTAAAAGGAGGACTAACCCCCATAGTTCTGAACTCTTCATACATATCAATATGAGGAACAATATTTATGGGACATTCTAGAAATATGTGATTTAAATTTTCGGTTGAACCACATTCACAAAACGGATCGTTACGTATACCAATTTTAAATAGATGTTCTCTAGTTAAACAGTGGTTCGTACGCATTCTGATAATCGTTGTAATGTGCCGTCTATCTATAAATGGAAATTTCAAAAACCATTTGGAAAAAGGGAAGTATTCACTTATTTGAGAATAATGTTTGCCTTTAAATTGACAGCTCTTTTTCCATTTATTATCACTTTTTTAATTGCATTAAGACATTCCCCTTTATCCAGTTTAATATTTTTTGGAATATTCAGATCCCTCCCAATTCTAGCCAGTTTATCAGCTTCTTCGTTACTATAAATATTTGAGTGTCCTGGAATCCAGGATATTAAGATATTACAATTGTTATTATAAGCTTTAAACAACCTATTTTTTGTGTCTAGAGTGGTATGATCATTTGAGGAATCTATCCTAGTGTTAACGAGTTTTTTAATAGCACTGAGTGAATCCGAAAAAATAATTGCGTTATTGAGTTTCTTGTTATCTGCCACTATTAACCCTTCATTTATGGCCACCATCTCTGCTGATGAAATACACATCTCCCCAGGGAGTCTTGAGGAGAACTTAAACCCAATATCCGGAATACAAACACCAAATCCAACACGTTTATCATTTTTTGAAGCATCGGTGTATATGAAATTAAATTTTTGTTTAAGTTTATCCGTGGCAGCTCGAAAAGCCGAATTGGCATCTATATCTCCTCGTTTTATATTCAGTTTCAAGTTTTTAACCACCATTGATTGCGCAAAATATTCGTATTCAAAACAGGGATACTTGGGACTTGTATACATTTTGTTAATAAAGGGAAAAAATTCTCCTGTAGCTTGAGTAAGAATCGGAAGTGAATTTTCATTATTTACGCTGACGTCATTCAGATAATAACTTCTTAATTTACGAATTAGCAAACCTAGTGGGTGCTCAGAGATTGAAATGATCTTTGACAACAACTTGACAGCTAACCATTTTCTTCTACTATATAAATCTATTTCCGATGCTTCGGCAAGCAGAAGATTCGTCGGAGTTGATTTCATACATCCTAGACATATTCTAAGGCCTTCAAACAATATCTTATCTAATCTAGACAAATTACACTTGCTTGTTGGGCCTATAAACACTGATCCATAATCTAGATGGGATCTTACCAAAGCATGAAAAATCATTAACATCGTTTGGGGATCTGATCCCCACCAAACTCTTGTAAAACATTTTAAAGTGTTAATTCCTTTTTTAGCTTTATTTATAGTGTGGTCTATGTGTTTATCCCATTTTAAATTTTTTTGAAGCACAACCCCCAAATATTTGACTTGATCTTTATATGGAATAATAATGTTATCTATGTTCATCATTGGTTTAATACATTTTGGCCGATTTCCTTTTGTAAACCATAAAGCTTCACATTTCTCAATGGACAGCGATAGATCATTCTCTTTCAACCAAGAATTAACTTTAGCTAACGCCAGATTTATATCTCTGACCATGACCTGAATATCTTTACCTTTGATGAAAATTACCAAATCGTCCGCATAGCCTATCATATCAATACCTGGAGATACCAGTTTAAAAAGTTCATTTATATAAATGTTGAACAAAATTGCACTGAGGGGTGAACCCTGCGGAAGCCCAGCGGTAGTCCAAAAAGGACCCAATAATGATCCATCATTCCTTCTAGAATACAATAATCTGTTTGACATAATTCTGAAAATCAATTTGGATATATCAGAGGGTATATTTATGGCTTTTAGTTTATCGAATAGTTTGTACAGATTTACATTGTCATAAGCAGCTTTAAAAAAATTGCAAGAATTGTATTATTTTCTTTGAAAGCAATTTGGATGTGAGAAGTTAGAATAGCAATACCATTACAAGTGCCCATGCCTTTCCTGAATCCAATCTGATAAAAACCAAAAAAAAAGACTCTCTTTCCAATATCCATTCCAATCGGTTCTTAACCATAATTTCTAAAGTTTTTAAGTAACAAGATGCGAGAACTATAGGTCTATAACTATTGACATTTTTAGGATTTTTATTGTATTTTAATAAAGCCAAAACATTATAACTTTTCCAGGATCATCGCGAAGAATTCGATTATAAACTGAAAGTAGGTGAGATTTAGCAATTTCAGGCAAATTATTCAACATTGTATAAGATATATCATCTAACCCTGTAGAAGAAAAACTCTTATTGTGTAGAGCATTCTTTAGTTCCGAAATATTAAATTCAACGCTGCCTGACGCAGATACCGATGATAAAGAAAATTCCGGATGTATATCAATAATTATCATCTTTTTAATGAATTCACTACGTAAGGAATCCTCTATTATTGCTTTATTGAAAAACTTAGCATTGCTTGAGAATTTTTTGACTTTTTGCCAAATATATTTACTATTAGCTTGTCTATTTAGAGATTTACAAAAATTAACAAAGCTGCTTTTCTTTTTTTCTTTGAAAAATTTTTTGGAACGAGCAATAGCTCTTTTTGCTTTGATAAAATTTTCTATAGTGGGATGCTGTTTGAAATATTGAAGATGATATTTTCTCAACTTAATGATTATAGAACATTCCTCGTCCCACCAAGGGTTGCTTAAAACTCTGTTTTTGTTGATCACTTTCAACGGTTTCGTCATTCTAGCTGCACGATTAACAATTTCATCCAGCAAAGAGAATTCCAATTTATCTATATTAGCCACCTTGACTAAGTCCATAGCTATAGACTCCTTAAATTTTTCCCAATTAGCCTTTCTAATGTTTCTTGTTGAATAGGTGCCAAGAATAATATCTTTGTTCACTGAAGAAGAAGCAATACTATGATTTATTTCAATAAATGTGGGAAAGTGATCGCTATATCCACAATCTGGTAAAGTTGTCCAAAGAGTGTTATAGGCGATACCTGAACTGATGAGCGAAATATCTACCGCACTGGAAGAATGATCTGAAGATTGAAATATAGTCGGAGAGCCATCATTAAGAACAACCAAATCATTATTTAATACAAAATCTCCTAGAATTTTGCCGCCTCTGTTAGGCAAAACATTATTATCCCAAAGGGGATGGTGCGAATTTAAATCTCCCATCAGGATCACCCTATTAAAGGAATTGCTAACGAGATTATTCAAAAGATTTTCAGATATATGCATATTAGAATTGGCATACACATTAACGACATGTAAATCAGCAATTTTTATTATAATATATTGTATGTTGTTATCATTAAAGCTTTCTAAATGATTAAATATAATATTATTTTTCACATGTGGCTACTCCTCCGTAACCGTCTTCCCTGTCTTGTCTAATTATGTTGTAAGAGTTAAGACTGAATTTATTTTGAGATTTTAACCGTCTTCCAAAGTATGCATTCTATCAATAATTTTTTCCCCGCAGTTAAAGCACTTTGGTTTGCCTTTACAATTCTTTTTTGTGTGGCTGAAAAGTAGACACGAAAAACATTGCGTCACCGGGGGGACATAAACTGAGATTTCAAACGCCAATCTATAAATGTAAACATATTTTGGAAGAGTAGTACCCTTAAAAGAGAATAACACCGTGCCTGTCGGTTTATATTCCACTTTATCATTGTTTACTATTTTTCTATTGAGACGCTTGGCATCAATTATTTCTATGTTTGATTGACAAATATTTTTAAAATTATTTATGTCGATATCAATGTCAATTCGTCTGCAAATACCTTTACAGGAAACAAAATTATAAGGTATGAACAAACGATAGTCTTTCTCTAGCAAAAAACGATTGTTTACAAACTTGTTTGCTGCGGAATAGTTCGAGAATTCAACTGATAACCGGTTGGATCCTTTACTGTTTATTTTTTTGACCTCTTTTAAATTTAAATCAAAAATATCTTTCGCTATTTTTACAGTATTAAATGACCCTATATTACTATTTGCCTTTTCAGTCGATTCGATATAAACAATGAAAGGTCCCATATCTTTGTAACTATAAAGCATATTTTTAAAAGCGGTTTGGTTTTCTTTGACATTTTGGACGTTGTCCATGTTAATATTCGTGATTACGGAGTCAGAAGGGGGGATATCACTCCCCCCTCCCCCCTGGTCATCCATCTAATATAAATTAAGTTATAGCAAACAGTCAATCAGATAACTGTTATCAATCAAAAAGAAAAAATGATATCTTTTAGCCTAGTAATTAGAAAGAATTAGCAGTCCAACGATATAACTCACCGGAAGGGATAACACGTGTTAGTCTATCTGACGCACAACCAATTCGCACGCCGGTCAAACACGAAGTTTTGTGATTTTCAGTGATGACAGCTGATTCCCTTAACCTCACAAAATCTTCTTCTTCTTCATCTTCTTTTCTGGGAGAATGGGACACAATTAGCTGATCCTCAGATGTCACAATCAGCTGATCCCCAGCAGATGATTGTGGGCCTGTCTGCGGGGAGAGGGGGGCAATTGGAGAGATCCCAACCTCACTAATTTGGTTTTCCCGCAATTTGCTCGATTTTTCGAAAAGAAAGCCTTTCCTCAAGAAAAGCGACTTTATCTCGGAGCAAATCATTCTTCTCGGCCATTTCCATTACCAACATATTCAGCAAGCTGTTTTTTTTTTGTTAAAAACTTGACTTATCGCAATTAACACATATAATTTCATTAATGGCTTCAATCCTGAAGCCAGGGCATCTCACAACACATTGACTATGGTAAAACTTTCCACATTTAACACAGATTATTTTACCTTTGGTATATTTACTGCAAATTTTACACTTTTTCTTAGGAGTTTCAGATTGTATGACATTACTATCCGCCATCTTGCCAGGTAATGCTTAACTTTGTTGACTATTCAAAACAATACTCGAATTAGGAGTCAAAGTTTGGTATAAAAAGCTGCGCAGCAGCCCATACCGTCAGACTTTGGTCTCCAGTGCGATCAACCTCTATTGGGAAAGCGCGCGCCCCTCTGGCAGACCAAAGCTCTTGCCTTAACAAACACCTATCAGTGTGCTCAAAGTTAATGGGGAACGCACCCCACTGATCAGGCACCTTAAAAATGAACCACTTAAAATTAACAACGCCGTAAGGCAAGGTGCTGATTAAATTAATGACATTTAAAAAGTAAACTACGTAACTAAACATTTATCCAGATCAATTAATCTATACGTCCTTCAGGCCAGCTCTCCCCCTCTGCTGTTCATGTTAACCAATTTCGCGAGGAATACCCCACGAACTTACAAGATATGCGTTCCCAAATATTCTGGTAACCCTTACGACCTTATATACTCAACCTGAAGTCAATAGATGAGCAATTTATTTCATATAACGAGTGTTTCTATTCATCACTCCCAACTACCTGTCTGAGCTACATCGCCTGAAAGAGCATAGTGGAACTGCGGAACCAGCGACATATGTGACGCGTGGTGGAGGCCGCCGCGCGCCGTTTCAAACCCTATACACATAACAAGTATAACTGTAATTGCGACAACTGGAGGAGGCTCCGTTCTGATTTTTGACCCAAGATACGTGGTGGAAGTCGCCACCCTGACCCATACATGGGTTTACCCAGTTTTTTTTCCAAATAGGCCTCCAATTCATGTAAAAATAATATTTGCCATCAATTGGAGTCATCTTAAACCATTCTAAGTATAATCGCTGTCAGTACCAGTCGTTTTGGACATTCTTTAATAATCTTAAAAGTTCTTAACATTTTGGTGGAGTTATTAAATATTATCGTTCGTTACCGAATGTCCGGTAAAAGTACTCTTTAGGTTCTAAAAGTCAATCCAAGACGCCATCAGAGGAGCTCATCCTACCTCACAGCAGTACAACCATCTTCGTAGCATCAAAGAAAGTGATAAGATCCCCACCAACTTCCCCAATAATAAACTTAGAACAAATTAAAAAAAATCCAATTTCTCGATAAACAAATCTTAATTAAACCATCAAGTAACAATCCACAAAGGTACCAAGAAGACCAAGCATCACACAGCGGCACGCAGACCAGGGAAGAAAACTACATCTTAGAAACGACATATTTCAGACAGTTTGGACCATAAGAAGAGTAAGAAGAATCAGTACATGCATAAAATGAACCTTGATGATTGGTTTGTTTAACTTGTACAACACTCTTGAAGCAGAGACATGGTTGTATATTCAGGACTGTCAATTGGACCTTGAGAGTAAATTTCTTACATTTTTATCCATTGTTAGTGATGCAATAGAGTCGAGCTTTCCTTTGAGGTCTATATTGAGATGTGATGGAGCAACAAAATTCAAGTCTAAAATTGACTGGTTTAACAGTGATCTGAGAAACATGAGGAAACAATTGCATTTCATGGTGTCTCTTAACATAACAAATAACATTTTAATGCCTAATAAAACTGTCAATGATTTTAAAAAAAGGTATAAATTAACATTAATAACAGCAAAAAAAGCAGCACATGATCAGTTTGTTTCACACTCTAGTAACAAACAGCAGGCAATGTGGGAAATCATAAAATCTAACCAACCAAAGCAATCTAAAGCCCCAAATGCTAACCGAAATGCAGATGACTTTAACAACTACTTTGCCACTGTGGCTGAAAAAATTTTGGAGACATTACCTGCTTGTAACTCTCACTTTCGTGAATATTTAAATCCTACACGTGAATGTCCCTCATTTCAATTTCGTCCTGTCACTTATAATGAGATAAGATCCATTTTTTCTGAATTAAAAAACAGTAATTGTAAAGGCACTTTTGGCCTAATCACTAAAATTCTCAAAACACTAAAAAATCTACTGATTATTCCTCTAACCAAGCAATCTCACATAATGTTTTTCCAGAGGTTTTTAAAACAGCCAAAGTCATCCCAATTTACAAAAACAAAGGGTCACAAAATGATGAAGCAAATTACAGACCTATTTCTATTTTACCTATAATTTCGAAAATACTTAAGAGAGCCTTAAAAGTGCAAATCTGTGATCATTTTGAGACCTCAAACCTATTTTCCAAGGGCAATTTGGTTTCCGAAAGAAAAGGTCGACTGTGCATGCGGTGAACCACCTTGTGAAGCACATTATTGATGGGTTCGAGTTGGGACAGGATACCTTTGCTTCCTGTTTAGATTTAACTAAGGCCTTTGATTGTGTCTCCCACAACATATTGCTAAGTAAGCTTACTTCCTATGGCTTCCAACTCAACAGTGTCCACATGGTAAAGTCTTATCTCTCTGATCGCTCCCAATTTGTGTCTTTCAACAGTCAACTCTCTCTTGAGGCTCCAGTCAATCTGGGTGTACCCCAGGGATCTGTGCTGAGACCGGCACTCTTTTTAATCTATATTAAAAACCTCTCAAATTTTCAAAAAGATGGAGACAAAATTTTGTTTGCAGATGACACAACTATTTTCAGGTCCTATGAACACAAAAAAATTGAAGACTCAGGTATAGTGGAGACTCAGGCCAATATCGAACAATGGTTCTTAGCTAACAGGCTTTGTCTGAACACAACAAAGACTGAATCAATAAACTTCTCCCTTCGAAAAGGTTTAAACAACCACCCACTTCTTGTCGACTGCCTTGGGTGTTACCCTTGACACCTCACTGATCTGGGAAAGGCATATACTTGAACTGAGTAAAAAAATAACAAAATCCATCTATCTAATAAGAAGCCTCTCCTTTTGTGTTTGCTTAAAGTCCCTGCTCACAGCCTACCATGCCTACTTCGCATCTAAAATGAGTTATGCTGTTCTTGAGTGGGGCCATTCAGCTCATGCTCATAAGATATTTGGACTGCAAAGAAGATGCATAAGAATTCTCTGCAACCTGACTTATAGGGATGACTGTAAACCTGTGTTTGTTCAGCTAGGATTGTTGGCCCTACCATGTCTATATATACTTGAATGTCTACTCTATGTAAAACAAAACCTTCACTTGTTTTCCACACATTCATCCATTCACTCATATCCTACACGCAACAACATTAACCTGGTTCCAGAGCGTCTGAGGCTTTCAAGAGCGAGAAGTGGTACCAACTCTTATGGAATAAAATTTTTCAATGTGCTTCCGTTGTCTGTTAGGACTCTTAGCCATGAAAGATTTAAGCATAAAATTAAAGATTTTCTAAAAACCAGTACCTTTTATTCTTTTGAGGAGTGCTTGGGCTGTGACATCTCTAATTTATACAAAAATTCTTTCGTTGCTTTTAGTATTATGTGAGATGTTTTAAACTATGTTGAGTGTTCGTGTTTTAATATTGATATTATTCTGTATTTTATCCTTAAATTTTAGTTAGAGTATAAGTTTTTTGATTAGTGAGTGCAACTTTAAGTGTTGTAAGTATTAATTGTATATTTATGATAGATTGATCTATACTCTTTATTTACTTTTTTTCTGACCTGTAAAAGTGCTTTGCATGATATTACCCATAAACTTTGAATTTGAATTTGAATGTGCCTCAGATGTGCCCATCAACTGCAACGTGCAGAGATCGGTTCTACGGAAACTGGCAAGCCAGCTGCAGGCTGGCAGTTTGAAGTACGGCGGTTTGTTGAGCAATCCGTCATTGCCAAATTCTGCCGAATGCCTTCGAAATATCCAACGCAATCGCTCGAGTTTCTCCGTAGTTCTCAATTGCCCTACTCCATATATGAGTGACATAGGCCAATATATCTCCTGTCGACCTATCTTTGCGAAAGCCGTATTGGTTATCGCCAATTAATCTGGTGGTCTCAAGGTACTTGAGTAGTCACGGATTGACTACACGTTCCCTGAGTTTGGAGATTATTGTAAGCAAGGCAATGGTGCGATAGTTTGAGGGCGTGGTTTTATTGCCTTTTTTGAAACAAGTTAGGCTCAAGCGGCTTTCCAAGAAGATTTGTAAATCCCTTTTCGGTAACACAGAGAAGAAAGTCAGAAAAAATGGGAGTTAGTTCGATGGCGCAGTTTTTTAACACGATGACAGGTATTCCGTCCGGTCCTTATGTCTTTTGCGTATCTAATTCTTTGAGGATTTTACGAATATCACATTGATGAATCTTAACTTCTGGCATGGTAGTGTTGATGTTCAATATGGTGGGAAGAATCTTGCCTTGGGGGCGTTTAAGGTAGAGTGTGATGAAAACATTTTGCGAGCATGTTTGCTTTTTTGCTTGGCTGTAGTCGCCGTGATGCTGCGTTCGTCTGTCAAAGGTGGGAGTATTGAAATTTCAATTTGAAATATGTTGTTTAGTACAATCAATTTATGAGTGGTGCCGATATGACAGACCGAATAGTTGCTTATTACCCACATGCAGCAAAATGAAAAAATATTATACTTATGAGAATTGTTTACCAATTTCTAAATATTTCGATGACAAATTCCTGGATTTTATTTAGAGGAAAAAGGGTTGCATGGATACACTTTTGGATTTCATGGCTTCAATTGCAGCCACCCTAATTCAATTACATTAAGGAATTAACAAACGGAGGCTCATAATATTCCTCCTGTCAAAAGAAAAGCTTAAGAAATAATTCAGTTGAAGTAAGATCAGATGGAATTGGTCACATTCCTATAAAAATAGAGTTTAGTTTTAAGCATCAATTAATAAAAAAATCTTGATTAGATGGACAAACATATGCAAATATTTGCTATTTATTTTTTTACAAATTTTATTTTTGGAAAATAAATTTTTGCTTGAAGAGGTTAATCATTGATGTCATTATACAGATTCAAGGCAAATGCTTACCACTAATACTTCGATCATCATAGCTTTTTTAACGGTTTTTCCGGTTAAAGACGCATTCTGCCATTTTTCCCGCGATGTATTCCAAAATTTCACTCATATATGCTGTTCGTACGTCTTCCACTACGACCTGATTTGACGTAGTGGTTTCGGTTGGTGGTGTTTCATTCTCAATGCACTGGACGAGAGTAACGATTAGTGATAACGTGCAAGTAGCAATATTGGGTACTACAAGACGTGATGATTATTTGAAGAGATAGTGACGTTATTTAATGCTTTCAATTTTGACTGGACGAAACTCAATGGTGTTGCTACAGATGAGGCTCCGGCAATGGTAGGAAAAAATGTAGGACAAATTGGGAAAATAAAAACAGAATTGTTAGGCAGAAATATTGATGAAAATCAACTGTTGTGCATTCACTGTATTATACACCAAGAAGATCTTTGTGCCAAAACAATAAAGTTTAAGCACGTGATGGAAGTAGTTGTTTCCTGTGTGAATTTTATCAAATCAAGAAATTTGAACCATTGTCAGTTCCAGCAATTTCTGCATGATTTAGAAGCCGAATATGTAGATTTAATTTTTTATTATGAAGTTCGCTGCCTCAGCAAAGGTAAAATATTTGTGCGGTTTTATGAGAAGTTAAGAGAGGAAGTGCAAGCTTTTATGCAAATGATGCTTGGCTATCTGATTTAGAATTTTTGGTTGACGTAATTGGTTACTTAAACGTGCTGAATAGGAATTTATAGAAGCAAGGACAATTTGTTCATGAATTATTCGCTCATATAAAATAATTTCAAGCCAAAATTCGGCTGTAGGAAACTGAGTTCTTTAAACACAGAATTTACATCAAGGTTTCAGGATTTCCGTTCACGAGAGAAATAGTTTGAAATATTCATAATATACTCATATTCATTTAATGTGAACGATGAACAAGCGGCAGTGTCTCTTCAAATGGAACAAGGTCAACTTAATGCAGATGATGTTTTGAAAAATGTATTTCGTTATGTGCCACTGAAAGACTTTTATAAAATATACATTCATAAGGATACTTATTCAGGTTTAGTACATTTTGTATTTAAAATCACGTGTTTGTTCGGTAGTACTTATTTTTGTGAACGATTTTTTTCCAAAATGGAGCAAGACTTAGTGACGTTAAGTTGGAAAACTCATTACGTGTAGTAACGACATCACAGTCACCAGATATTGAGCATCTTTCCAAGCAAATGCAACCGCAGTTTCTTCATTAGGATCTATACTTAATTTGTTTATGTTTGTAATCCAACACCAAAGGTGTTTTTGGGTTCAAATTGTTTATTTATCAGAATGCCTATTTTAGCTTTGTTTTACAAACTAAAAATTAAATAAATGATTTCTTGAAACGTATTTTTTATTAAGATTTTAGATTTTTAATTGCGGCTCGTGGCCCATATAAAAAAAATCATTCTGGCGCCTTCTAAAAAAATGTTGCCCATGCCTGCCCCCTTAAGATATCCCCTGAGAGCCATAGTTGGTAAGTAAAGTAAGACCCATTCAGAGGAACTTCTATTAGTGACCGCATCTGCATTAAATATGCGCTTTTTATCTTTTTGTGTCTATTAAATCAGCTCTATATAGAATGAACATTACAAGCCATCAAAGGTAAAATAACGTTCCACGATAACCAACTATTTTTTGACGATATTTTAAAATTTATATTAGCACATTGCCTCAAGCGAGTTTTAAATGTTTATTAAAGGGATACGTATTATTACCGAATATTATTCCACAAATATGCTGAGTAATGTAAAATTTGGCCAACTGCTCTTTGACCTCTGTATATTATATAAAATTTATTTTAAAATAAAAGAATATATAAATGAACCACCATAATTTAAACATGGCCGGAATAAACATTATGCCTATGGGAACAGGCTATTACACGCAACACGCAACATAAATTATCGTATTGAAAATACAGAACTGAAACTTCTAACAATATACATCTTTCTTTAATAATATGTCTCCGAAATATTTAAAGAGATGATGATATACCATATGCATTTGGAAATAATAATATTATTAATCGTCAATAGTCATGTGTATGGATTTTACTTCGAAAATTTGATCTCCCTTTGATAATGTACTAATTATTAATTTAGTTATTAATGATAATGTTGCAGCAATATCAGTACCTACCGTTCGTTTCATTACAATTGCCACACGGTTTGGTACGACGATAATTACGTATATTAAAAGAAAAATACGGTAGGAGAATCAATAGAAAAAGCTTAAGTGCATTAAGCTGTCATGCTACATGCGAGCAGAATTTAATCTAATTTTAGAATTAGAAAGAAATTTGCCCTATCCTGGTTTCTTTTAACGTGAGCAACTATGACGCATTTTTCAGCTCCTAGCATAGCTATTAAACACGTGCTTTTATGTAACGTTATTTGAAAAATAGTTATTGTTGTATCTCTTAGTCCCTCAAAGCAGGGACTAAAAAGGTTCATTTAATCTTAAGGGATTAAAGTACGTGTTAGCAACACAGAATTAAAGAAGGTTAAATTTAACAAATTATATTCACTTATTTATACAATTTACAATATTAAATAGTCGATTTGTTTCATTGCTAGTATGCTGAATGACGCTGGTTAATGTAGAACTACATGGGACAGCGACTTGCTCAAAAGCTTATCTGGAAATGTTTCCTGTAAGTCCAGTAATTTGGAACTCTTTCACGTCACCATGTCCAAAAACTTTGTCGGTAATAGCTTTATGTATTTTACCACTCGTCGACGGATATTGATTTTCATCCTCCATGCCTTTTAAAACATCCACAGATGCACCAGAGTTAGCTAATAAAGAGGCAGATGCTCGATCAAATTTGTTTGGGGTGGTTTTCCCAATATATTTGAACTATGACTGGTTGCGTAGTATATCGATTGATTTGATAAGGAACAAAAATCTCGAACGAAGGGTCTCAGCCTTTTTTAAAGTCATATGCTTCTGACAGATTTCAGTAAAATTGTCAATATTTTTACCTGAATTTTTAACAATAAAATTCCTGTAAATATGTTCTATATTGTTGTGGAGGATTCATTCTTACCCTGAAATCGATTGCCTTTGGCTCCACAAATGATTGAATTTGGTTTGAATTGTTATAGAGCCACTTCGGCCCAGGCTCAAGGATGTAAACTGCACAAGTGCAAGTTTAGTGACCCTAATGAAATGTGTACCTAATTTCTTCGATTCGGTATCTAGTCGGATACCGTTTTCAAGAAAAGCAAAAAACTAAAAATGAAAATGGTTAGCAAATACAATAAAACAGTAAAAAGCTCTTGCAGATTGTCAGGCTTTAAACTGACTTTGACAAGATGACAATTATAATGCCATATTTAATTACTGGGTAACTGGTATTTAGTTTGATAATAAGGTGTTATTTGGTAAATTAATTTGTTTTTGAAGTTTTATATATATATATAATTTGGTGTTATTCGCTTTGGAAGAATTTAATGATTTTTGTTGAAAGGATTAGTTAATTTTTAAGTGTCCCTTATCAACTTCAGTTTTTAGCAAAGGTAACCATGTACTATTGAAACTTACAGAAGTTGAAGCAACACATTTATCTTTATTTAATAAAATTAAAGCACTTTCTTTAATTTTACGTTTTTTAGAAGAAGGTTCCTTTGCCAAAATACTAGAAGCGTTCCATTGTATTCTGTGATTGTTATCAAATGCATGTTGACAAATATGTGATTTGTGGAATTGTGCATTTCTAATATAAGTTTGGTGTTCTTTTATACGTTTTGATAATGGTCTACAGGTTTCACCTATATAAAATTTATTACATTCACATGGTATTT
The DNA here is from genome assembly GCA_016904865.1 of Pissodes strobi. Classification (NCBI taxonomy): domain Eukaryota; kingdom Metazoa; phylum Arthropoda; class Insecta; order Coleoptera; family Curculionidae; genus Pissodes; species Pissodes strobi. Next base: position 2,141 of record JAEQML010067828.1, on the reverse strand, counting down.
TATAGATAACATTTTTAGTAGTCTCATTTTCATTAAGTGGTTTTGTTTTTGTTAGTTTAGATCTAAGGTTGTTTTCTGTTTTGAAAATTGTACGAATGTTAAATTTATTACCTATTCGTTTTATTTTGTCTGATAAACCAGGAATATAAGGAATAAAGAGGTTCGTAATAGGTCTATTTTGATTTTGTCTGATATTTGGTTGTTCAAATTCTATAAAGCATTTTTGAATGAAATCAATAGGATAGTTATTATTAATCAAAACATTGCTCAAAAATTCTTTTTCTGTGTTGAAATTTTGATTATTACAAATTATTTTCATTCGATCATATAGACTTTTTAGGACCCCCTTTTTTACCATTATTGGGTGATTTGAATTAAAATTTAAATATCTGTTTGTATGTGTTGGTTTTCTGTATATTTTTGTTTCGAAACTATTCAAGTCTTTTTTAATAAGAATGTCAAGAAATGAAAGTTGTTCATTAATTTCTTTTTCTATAGTGAATTTGATTGTGGGTTCTATGGTGTTAATATGATTTAGAAAATCGTTAAGAAAATGTTCGTTATATGGATAAATTGAAAAAATGTCATCTATATAACGCCACCAAATTAAAGGTTTATATTGATAATTTTCAACAAAATTTAATTCAAAATTTTCCATAAAAATATTACTTAATAAAGGTGATAAAGGCGAACCCATAGCCATACCATTGTTTTGTTGATAGTAATGGGTATTGTATTGAAAATAAGTAGTTTTTACGCAAAAAGTAAGTAATTCGAGTATTGTGTCAATATTAAGTTTTGTACGTTCACCAAGGTTAATATCATTAGTTAATTTATTTCTTACAATATTTAAAGTTTTATCAACAGGTACGTTGGTAAATAGACTGTGGCGGCTTTACGTCTCCCACACTTGCCTTGTATATAACATTAGAAATTAGTCTGTATGCACCATTTTTGTACATATCACACTGTATAGATTTCGCCTTAGGTAGTTTTTTATTATATTAGATTTTTAGGTTTTTCCCTCAATAACGCCGACATTGTAAATATGCATTAGCCCTAGAAAACCCTCCTTGTAAAATATTAATTTCATATCGGCTAGCCTGAAGCTCATAAACATCGACCCTTGTAAAGGTAAAATATATTCAAACTTTTCCATCATAAAATCCAATCAGGAAAAACCCAAGTATAGGTAGCTCCGAAGGTACCTCGAACAAAACGGCAAAGAGATCCGGATGAAGAGAGGGAAAAATGAGCCGACGAAGGGACATGATTCTACTGGGAGAATCAGTTCATCTAGACCGATCATACAAGCATATCTTTTGAGTCCCCTCTCTCAGTCAGGCATTCATTTCTAAAAACATCCAAGTGTAATTCTATTAGTGTTAAGTATAACGACAGAAATATAGTTCGTTTTCTGTTCGCACGTAGTCACGGTAGTTTTATTTACGCTCACCCTCCAGTGATAAAAAAAGGCGATTGTTGTCAGCATCATACGACAGCAACCCGCCAAAAGACTAACAACGTCAAAACTTACCAGAGTATCGTTAGGATTTAAATTAATTTGTGAAAGTTTCTCTAAAAAATGTTGTGAATTTCTTATATATGAGTTAGTATTGTTAGCAAGTGGATTAAGAATGTTGAGTAGATATTTAGCAATCGGGTGTGTTGGCGAATTTATACAGCTGACTATTGGACGTAGAGGAATATTTAGTTTATGTATTTTTGGTACTCCATAAAAATGAGGTGTTTTACTATTGTGTGGCGTCAGTTTGAATCTTTCTATGTCATTGAATTGATTTTTGTGTTTTTTAACATATTGTATATCTGTCTCTCAATACGTTCTGTTGGATCATTATTTAGTATTGAGTAATTACCGTCATTTAAAAGAGACATTATCTTTTCATCGTAAGTAATGCAATTCATTATTACGGTTGAATTACCTATATCTGCTGGTAGAATTTTAATAGTGTTATCTCTTTTTAATGATTGTAATGCTCTTTGTTCTGTGTATGTTATGTTTTGTTTAATTTTAAATGGTTTTTCTAGTGTTATTTTAGTTCTAATTCTAAATTCGTCTTTACGTTCTTCTGGCAAGTTTTGTGTTGTTTCTTCAATTGCTGAAATGATATCAAACTTAG
>JAEQML010067827.1:0-18757 GCA_016904865.1 Pissodes strobi | reverse complement strand
AATTGTTTATTTCATTACTCACCTTAGCAAAAATTGTGACGCCGTGCTGCCTTGGAAGAAATCTAGTAGTAACGATATTAAAACTCACAAGACGGCCGCGCATCTGTCAAAGTAGCAAAAATATTATTAAAAAAAGATATGGGATTGAAAAAATAGTATAAAATTGAATGACTTACCTGTACGGATATTTGATCTAAATTGCACAAACAGTTTTATCTGAAATTATTTTACTATGTACCTAGTAGTGTTCTTCTACATCATTTCGTACAAAGTTTAAAGAAAGTAAAAAATCCGGTCCTGTGTAGCGCACTTCTCGAGTCCCGATTCCCCTGGAGCTCCAGATCCATCGTCACTTAGTTTAAAGCATAATAACCTAGATCTGACTTCCGCTTTGGGGTTGGCGGTGTTCGGACGTGGGTAGGGAGCCTGGGTTTTCTAACCTGACTTCGCACGGGAAGTGCACGTGATTCGCGGCTGGAAGCGTTTGGGGCCCCGTTGGTTCGAAAGGGAAGTCGCGGCCGGTTGGGACAGTGTTAAGGGTGGGTCACTTTATGTAGGGTCGATTCCTACGAAGATTCTTCCAAATTTTCGCACGTGATTACGTGATCTGAAGGAGATCGGGGCTGTGGGCCCTGTGGAGATGGGAAGTGTCTCTGACAGCAACTGGTTATATCTGCATTGAGTGAAGCCCCTTTGCATAAGACTCTAACCGAGCATGTACAAGATCTAAATGTGTGTGAATGTCCAGCCGGTGGTGTTCGAACCTTAAAACAAGCCGTGCATGCAACGATCTGAGCCCCCTGGAGTACATACTCGACATACAGGGGGCCCTAGAAATAGTATCTCTATCCATCAGGTGTAACTTATCTGGGATGGTTCGCCCCAGCTCTAAGCCGGATAGAGATCTTTACTGGCTGAATTTTCTTACGAAAAAGGCCATAATTGAAAATAGACTAGATAACCTAGATCGCTAGGGTGGGTTAATTGATGGGCAAGGGTGACAAATAATTTCAGATAAAACTCTACGTGCAATTTAAATCAAATATCCTTACAGGTAAGTCATTTGATCTTTCCATTGCACTTCACAGTTTTATCTGAAATTATTTTACTATGTAGATGTTTAGAGATCCTTGCGATCTAGGTGAAAACCTCTACGAAAAAAAAAATCGTAATAACTTATAATTATTTTGTAATTATATTTATATCTAGGTATATAATAACATAATGATACATGTGGGTAAACAATAATTTGATATAAATTGAACTATATAAAAAAACTTAAGTCTAATGGATATTTATTTATAACCTATTTTTTATTTATTTATTTAATTTTTTAATTTTAAATTCTTAATTTACAGTTTTTTAGTGGTACTAAGGTATTGTTATTGCCTTTGAAAACTTGTCTCTTTTAGGTTCAATTGGTTTGTTATAAAATATGTTAAAAACTTAGGATTTTTCTGTCCAACCTGCCCCTTTCCGTATTTTCTCGATGTTAACACTAGCTCGAAGTGCAGCAGATGTTGCCGCATGTCTTGTACTGTGTGCAGAATATACCGAGGTATCGATGCCACTCTTTTATCCATCTGCTGATGGTTTGTGTTGTTGCGCTGTGATTAGGTTTTTTGTGGGTTATGATTAAGTGGCCTTCGTTGCACTTACGTAAGGTTTGTGTTTTATTGATGTAATATTGTATGACAGAAGCAAGGCAAAGTGCCGGAAGTTTTAATTTTTCCCGGAATCAGGACTTCAAGGCGGTCATCAATAGTATATTATTTTATATGGAGGAAAAGTGATACTTTTCACGGCGCGCTCGTGTTTAACAGTCGAACGGAGTGAGGCTGGTAATAGAGAACAAGCCATGAAAAGTAACTTTTCCTCCAAATAAAATATGCTGTTTTCTCTTCAAATGTCGACAAATTAATGCAAAAACATCTCTTTTTAATAGTAATAATATCTAATTATTATTAAAGATAAGTGTGTTCGCAAGGCGGCTTAGACCGGTGTCGGTGAATAGGCACAGGTTGTTGCTATAGTAATGTAACATAAAGCTGTCAGTGGACACTGTCAACAATAATTATTTTTTTAAGATTGCGTCTTCGATTGCGTTTTAATTCCGTATTGATAAGCAGTTATTGAGTAAGTTCGATTAAATAATAACAAATTTGTTCCTAAATTAGTGATTTTTAGAAATGCAGTCGCAAATTGAGTGATAAATACAAATTGTAGTTTAGTAAATCTTGAGTTGTTGACGCTTATTTTGTTGTCTGTTTGTATTGTATCTATGTTGCTATGACAACACTTTTACCTCCGCCGGCGGAAAAGTGAAAAGTAAAGCTCCGGCGGAGGAAAAACGAAACTTCACGGCCGCCTACACAGTCGAGTAATGACGGATTTACTGACGTTTGAAGGAAAAAGTGTTTATGTTGTTAATTTCAATTTTAGCCAAAGTTTGGACTTTGTCTGCGGATATTAACGCGAGTAGGGTTACCATTTTTTGTGTTAGTTTCTGTAATGAAAGGTTGTCAAGTGGGTGTTGCGGTTCTAGAAATTTCAGGACTGGTTGTGGGTCCCAAGTGTAAGAATATCTAGGCATTGTCTTTATGAGAAAATAGTCGTTCAACGGGGCCCGTGGAGAGGTGCTGCCCCCAGTGGCTGGCACCAAAAACAGTATTTCTGAATGAAAACACGTGCAATGTTTACCCTATATACGAAAAGGAAGGGGTAGAAAGGGGAATACAAAATTATATTCGCGGAGCCGTAGATTTCCAAGAAATGATCTTCAGCCAAGGCTAAGTAGCTAGAACCGGTTTTATCAGTTTAATTTTTACACACAGAAAGAAATTTCCAATACCTGCTTCCCCAATCTTGACTTTTCAATTGAATTTATTTTATTGTTTGGGAAAATGGTTTTTAGCATTTTTAACACATTGATTTTTGTGTCAATTTCTTTACTAGTTTCTATTATTCATATAGGTCTAATTGAATTGGTGCAGTAGTCGAAGAAAATAAATTTGCATATGCCATTAAAAAATGGGAAAATAATAAACAATAATAAAATCCTATTTGCTAAATGTAAAACGTTTTGACTTGATATAAGTAAAATTTTACAATATAAACTGAATATTTTAACGCATTCAAAATTAGGAACACTAAAAACATATATTAAACTATAAAAAAAATTATATTTATAAACATTGATTATTCGTTTCCTATTATTAGTCAAAAAGTAAGGTATTACAATTTTTAAACTTACAATGTTTATAGAGAAATATAGATAAAAATTAAATTTAGTTCCAATAGTAGGTAGGTATAGTTATTTTATGTATTTTTTCTTTTTATAGAAAGGAGACAATTAAACATTTTCTGCAATTTTATGCTTTAATGCACCAGAAACATGTATTTATCAAATTATTGATTAAAATGTCTTGTTATTTGGAGATTAATAATAAAATTAAATATTTTTATTTTATTAAATTTCATTATTTTTTGCAAAAGAGGGGGAGATAAGAAATAAGGTGTTTAAAAACTGAAATCAAAACTCTTACCACTTTGGATAAGTCTTTATTTAATATGAGTTCGGCATATATTAATACTAATTTATGTATCGGTACATATAATATTGCTCCAGGCCAACAGCCAATGTTCAAAACTTTCAATCGCTTATAGCCATTATTATCATTATTACATAATTGACAATCAAATTAAATTAATATAAATGTACTCTTCAAAATATATACTGTAGTTTATTCGCTATAATCAAGTAAATAATTTTTGAAAAAATTCGGATTTAGGATAGTGAAATAAACAACATCCGAGTAAAACTATATTTACTCGAAAATTAAACAATTAAATTGATAAAACACATCAACCTATACAACCCTTAAAACTAAAGAACTAAGAAGTGTATATAGTGTGCTGTTTCGGGCAACTTCTGGTTTGATTCATCCCTTATTTTCAACTGATCATTTTATGTTCACTTGTATTATTTCCCTTTGAAATAATTCATTTATTTTATCTTAGATGCCAAATTTTTACATATCAAAGTTTTGTGTTATTGCCTATCAAACTTGTAAAGTTATACATGTTCTTAAAATAACTTTCTTGTATATTATAAGTTACAATTAATCACCAGTTAAGGAAATTTGAAACCATAATTATTTTTGCTATTTTTCAATCAGAAGTTGCTAATATAGCTATTGTGATAAACTGATGTATCAAGAGATTAGATCGACTACAACTCCATAAATAAGTACTTATAAATATTACTTAAATATCGAAAAGTAATTGGACTACATTAACATAGATACAACCTAAAAGCATCACCATTTAATAAGAATGAACTAATAAATTAATTGTAATCCGTCGATTAATGTTTTATCTTTATTTAAATATAAGATGATTCACAGATCTCATTTATGAGTATTTAAAAATTTATATATGTATATATATTCAAAATTGTCAAATCATATTCAAAATCATGTTTCCTGCCAAACAATATTGGTCCATCAAAGTTACTTTTTAATTTAAAAAATTCAAACTCGCTAGAAAAATATTACTTTTTTACACTGTGAAAAAATCCTTAATTGTAGTAAATTGGAAAAATACAATTATATAATATACATTTAAAGTTTTATGCTCCAGTTAAAAAAACTGCAAACAACTTTTTTGAATACTAAGTAACTAAAAATAACTCTTGGAGTCCGTGAATAAAAGTGGATAGTGAATAAAAAAATTATAATGTTAATTCGCATTTTGAATATGACTTACATTGTTTATATATTAAAGTCCTTAATAAAACATTAATTATGAATTCCCGGTGGGATAAACATGAATCCCCTTCAAACCAGCTTATTCGGTCAATAATTGATTTTTTGTTTTAAAAATAAATAGTACATTGGACATCTCTACGCTTTGCTGTATTGAAAGCCATCTAAGTGGCTTTAGCATCAAATTAATGGGAGTATAACGTGTACAGAACAATATAGTGCGCATAGCTTTATTTCGTAGCAACTGGAGTCTTTGTATATCAGCCTTTTACCTGATATCAACAATGAAAAACAGTAATTGAAATGCGGATATATAATGGTATTATATATAAGAACACGACTCCAGTGACTAAGAATCTCAGCTATTCTCCTAAAAAATTCTATCCTTTCCAATTTTTTTTCTAATATGATCTACATGTAACGAAAAATTAAGCTGAGAATCCAAGACTACCCCTAAATATTACTAGATGCATTTTCAAATAGGCTATTAGATATATATCTTAATCCAATAATTATTTTCTAGAAATCTATTACAATTCTGCTTAGAGCCAAAAAACCATGTACTTTGTCTTTTTTTTAACCTAAGCCTATTTACACACGAGTTATAAAGGATGTCAAGTTTTGATTTCATAGTATCTACTACCTGATTAAAGTTCTTCCGGCAAACACAGATCAACATATCGTCCACAAACAAACTTAGAAACATATCATTTAAAACTCGGTCTAGGTCATTGACATATAGCACAAACAAAAGGGGGCTCAGAACACTGCCCTGCGGCACCTCTATATCTCACTATCAAACGGATTTGAGGACACATTATTCACTCTAGTCACATGCATGGGAGCGATCCTCCAGGTGATAAGTGCACTGTTTGTAATTCCGTAGGCCTGTAGGTTGTGGATAAGTCTTCTCCTATTGATGGTCTCAAACGCACGCTGAAGGTCAATGAAAATGCTCAGGACATTTCCATCATGACCATATAAAGACCATTTCGAACACACATACTGTAATGCTGACTCGCACGAATGTTTTTCCCAAAAACCCGACTGACCTTTAAATAAAAATTTGTTTACCTCTAGAAACTGTCGCAGTTGTGCATACCACAATTTCCAGAATTTTGTCTATTACCGATAATAAATTAATGGGTCAATATATTCTTCTGGTTTATTTGGTCTAGGCACTTTCGGGATAGGCACAATAACACTGGCCTTAATTTCCTTTGGAACTCTTCCTATTGTAAGGGATGTATTGATGATCAGGTGAAGTAAAGAGTACCCAAGTACACAAAAAGCAGTCTTTAAAAATTTAACTGCTCAGATTTCTTGAACCACATTTAATGGGAAAATATTTGGCACCAATGACGAAGAGATACTTCGTAGGCACAGCGATCAAAGAAAGCTTTCTCGCTCAGGGGATGTTCCTTTACAAATTGATGCTCTCAAAATAGACGTTATCTGAAACAAATTAAAATCTAATGTAATTTTGACTTAGTTTGTAAAGAATTTGTTTGTCAAAAACTGAAACAATTAAAAAAATACAAATGTGGAACAACCCAAAAAAGTAAATTTAAAGAAATCTAAACGCGCCTGCTTTAAAAGTGCTCTTATACACTTATATCATAATATGCTATTAATTAAATTCAATATTCATTCCATACATTTGTCATCCTTCCTTATACATGCCTATCAATCAATTAATTAACTATTCAAAACTGTTCATAGACACCTAGACGTGCAACATCTGTGTATATGGCACTTACGTACAAAATAAACGTTAATATTATGAGAAAGCATACTGATGGATATAAAAAAGTAGATGTAAAGATTTACCCTATCCCTATCTACATATATATGATTATTATAAAAATGTTCATCGTATTTAATTAAACCTGTTCTGTATATCAAACTTCGAAACTGCTATTGCAATACTCTGATTTCCGACAAAAACTACAAAACAAAGGAAGTGGGTACTTTTGTACTTATCTAGAAAAAAAAACGTAGATAGATAATCGCAATTTACTCAGCCCAAAATTAATCATTACAACCCAAACACAAACTTTTACAAAGTAAAGCTTCTTCAACTTGAACAATGGCGAAAAATTAAAAATAAACAATGAGATATTCGGAATTATTAGGAACACTCGTCCACGCGGTTCCACTCCGCGCCGCCAGGTAACAGCCATTGGGAATGCACCAATAGAAATGTAGGAACTCCCTCCTTCCAACGTCTCTCGTAGGACCCATAGTAATTTCTTAAAATTCGAGAATGGGCACGTTTCAGGCCGGACGCCATCTAGCGATGAGGCCTTTTTTCAGTTTCAGGTTGAATAACTATTCCCTATATAAACAAGGATCTAGGTGTTGATGGGTTTTCATTGTAAATGCCTTTTAAAAATCTTTTTTGTCGATTATAAGGGCCAAGGCTAAGGCTGATTTGTAAATGTTGATAAGCGAATTAATATGATTTTCTGTTTTTGTGTAAATTGTTTAAAAATTGTATACAATTATCAAGGTTATATGTGAGGGGGTCGGTTTTTATTTGTTTGCAAAAGAGGGTCCACTTTTTGTAACAAGTATTATACTGTTTTAAAGTGCTTTCAGATATTGAACTTATAATTGCATAAACCCCTACTGCAGGGAACCCTCTGCGTTGATGTGATGTCCTGATAAATGACCTGCAATCAATGTAAGGTTCCTCCAAAGCTGATGTGGTTTTCTGAAATGTGAAAGTAATAGTTCTTTACTTGGCTTGAAATATATGGGTGGTTTAATTAATAACCTATGTTCCAGTTGGGGACAATTATAATTCCTTCTGTTTTTTCTGTTAATATTGTGTTCTAAAACAGAAAGGGGGAAACGCATAAAAATGTATGTTTTCCCATGATGTTGTATATAAAAGAATCGATATGTATCGCGTTTGGGTCTTGTTTCCAAAACATGTAGATTTTGCATCTCGTGTTTTTTATTGTGGCAAATAGATCAACTTCTGGCTCACCAAATATACTGCAAATAGTATTAAAACATTGTTGTGAAAGTTCATATTCCGTGTCCACGTTTAAAATTCTTGATTGTTTGTCGGCATCTTTATTAAATTTTGAATTTACGTATGATGCATATAATTTTAGTTTTTTATTTTCACAATTTTTCCAGATCTCTCTTGACATTAAGTTAAATATTCGAAGTCTAATACCCGCCATGCGGTTTATGTAAGCAATGGCGGTTACGTTGTCAATTCTTAGCAGCAACTCTTTGTTGGTAATGTTTTTTGTGAAGCTTTTAAGTGCATAAAACGCTGCTTTAAGCTCTAGATAATTTATATGTTGTCTTAAATAGTGATGGTCCCAAAACCCGTGAATTTTTTGATTTTTTTTGAATAGGCTTTCCAACCTGTTCGACTACCGTCAGAAAAGATTACCATGTCAAATTTTGGCGGTAAAATCGATACTTTCGGATTACCTATGCTTTTTATCCATCAGAAGGAATCATCTTTTAAGTATCTAGGTAACGTCATTTTTCTATTGTAATTTTTTGTGTAAAGTAATGCTAGCATTTTCGCTTGTTCGAACAGTTTGGTGTGAGCCCATCCGTACTGAGTTGCTGGACATAATAACTATAACCGTAAAAATCAAAGCAAGCGAATCCGCGGGTAAAAGCGAATAGCCGTATTCAGCATCCTTTTTTAGCTAAAAGAGCTCTTTTAAAACCTATTTAAAAGCGCGGTTTTTTAAATCCGTATTCAAGTTCTGTTTTTATCGCTAAAAGACCTCTTTTAACGTACTATTTAGAAGCGATATTTAAAAGTGGGCTGGACCATCTTTATATCGCTTTTATCATGACATTAGACAGCCGAGACAGCGGGATAACCTAACAAAATATCCCCCTATAACCTATAATGCCTCCTGCATTTGTGCATCGTGTTTTATTCATAATAGCAAGTTTTCAAGCAGCGTTGGAACAAATCGAAGAAATTCGGGAATTTGTTGATATTGATCGACGATCACCTACTTATCGTGATAGCATAGACCCATTTACGATCTATGATGATAATGAATTTCGCAGGAGATACCGTTTAACGAAAGAAACTACCCGATATGTGATCGATTTAATTCGGCAAGATCTAGAGCAAATAAGAAATGCCCTACACAATATTACGGTCGAACATCAAGTACTTTTGTGTTTGCGTTATTATGCCAAGGGATCGTATCAAGTAGAGACTGGTGAGTCAGATTGAAATTAAATTCAATTTAGCTACTTCTTAGCTTTTTCGGATCCCATCCCTTATTCTCAATTATATTATTATTTCCGTGTAATTTAACTTGTTCAACTAGCAAGACTTTCTCCTCATTGCTGAAATTTGACAATCTCGATCTTTTCTGCTAAAATATGTAAAAGAATTTGATAAATAAATCATATTGGAAATTAGATTGTTTTATTATTTATACCTTTTCTGACATTATTATTTACATTTTTCGCGCACTTTTCCCGACAACAAAAGTATTTTCAAATTTTAAATTCGACGCCGATATCGACTGCCAAATGCACAAACAAATCTCTAGATAAAGCAACGTTGCCATACTTTGTTTCCCTTAAAAGAGATATTAGTTAAAAGTGATATAAAAGTGTTGCCTGAATACGAATTCACTAAAAGCGCTAAGCGGTTTTAAAAGAGGCTGTAAAAGTGTACTATGTCGCTTGCTATACTCTTGAGAATATCTGCACAAAATTTCATGATGATAGGTTAAGTAGTTCACGTGGAAAATAGGATTATAACTAACAGTAAAAATCAACTCGAGTGAAGCCGCGGGTAAAAGCTAAAAGTGTCCCATGTCCTTTACTATACTCTTGAAAATATCTGTACAAAATTTCATGATGATCGGTTGAGTAGTTTATGCCTGCAAGCGTAAGAAACAAACAAAGAAACACATCCGCATTTATAATATTAATTCGAGTATTAATTATTCGCATTTACCAGTATACCAGTTTTTCTACAACCGCGCCAAAATAACTGAATACTAAATTCAAATGAAATCGCAAAATCGACGAATGCTGTGTATCCTTATTTTGCGCTCTAGTGCGAACATGGAAAAGAAATTCTCACTTTTTCCGTCTAGTGTGCTGAATGGTAATGGAAACCGAAAATAAATATATGACAGTCGTGCGTTTGTTACAGTTTGTTGCTGGCACTCCTGTTCTAAATATGCCCGAAGCTCGAACATAATATGTCAAAACTGACAGTCATTTGCAAATTTCAGAATAAGTATAGAGAAAAATGTGCATTTAATTTTAAAAAATGCGGGTAGAAAAAGTCCTGTGTGTTTTTCGAGCGCAAAGTAGGATTGCCGTTTTCGAAAGATTACTGCGCGCCGTTATGCGTCGCGCAGTAACATTCTTTCTCAAGCGGCAATCCGTTACTTTGTGCTCTAAATACACAAATAACTATAGGATTCTTTAATAATACTTACTGGCAGCTTCAATCGGAGTGGATTAATTCACTGCACAAATTCGGCACGAAAATCTAATGCCACCAGGAATAACATCAACCTATGGGCAAAGCTTATTCACTACCAGCTAGTCATCTTGGGGCGGCATCCTTTGATTTGGAAAAGTCAATAACCAAATTTTGAAAATTGTAGAAGAGGGCCATGACTCAATATTGTTTTAAACGTCTGGGCATCTGAATAATGCTTTTGACAGTTAGATTAATTTAAAATATGCCTTTCTATCGTCTAAAATCGGTTTTAAAACGATTTAAAATGGCAAAATTGTAAAAAATAAGAAATTTTCGGACTTTTTAGAACGATAGCCGTGGCTTCGGACGAATTTGTCGTGGATTTTGAAGTGAAAATTAATTTTAAATTCAACCGTCTATTAAAAATAAGCTGTGCTATAGATTCAAATACACTGCGAATATAATATATTGAAAATCTAATACCGCCCTTGCGGCTAGCTTTTTAGAAGCGCCATTTGAGTCGTTGCAATCGCGGCCGTCCTGAATTAGCTTGCTCCTCAATGCGCACGGGTTATAATGTCACATCGGTTTACACATCCCGTCCCTATATTTCCGTTCCATTTGTCGAGATTTATCCTCATACCGCCGCGTACACTGAAAAAACAATTTGATTGGCTCAAGTGCGTACGCACTTGAATCAATTGCGCCATGCATTTGATATATGCCAAATGCATGGCTCAATTGATGCAAATTCAGGACACATTTGGGATAAACGCCGAAAATTCCTTGTTCGAAAAGGGTATGTTCTTGTCATAAAAGCACAGCAATTTGTATGATTTTATGCCAAAGTTTCAACTCTGTCTTCAAAGTCCATTACGATTTTTTAATAAAGCACTGCGAATTTGCGACAAAAACACTGCGAATTTGCAACAAAGGTATTATAAATTTGCTAAAAAACACTGCGAGTTTGCTACAAAAACACTTCGAATTTGCGACAAAAGTATTGCGGATTTGCTAAAAAGCACTGCGAATTTGCTACAAAAGCTCTGCGCATTTGCGACAAAAGTATTGTGAATTTGCAACAAAAAGCCACGTTGAATTTCTCCTAAAAGCACGCGAGTTTATCTGTACAGGGCGATAAGTTATATGTACCCCTCAAAAACTATTTTACAACTTTTTAAGCCGACTAGCAAAAAAGTTTTTGGGTAGGTCAACATATAACTGATCGCCTTGTACAGACAAGCTGGCATGTTTTTATGACAAATTCACCATGACTTTATCTCACATCGCCCTATATACTTCTCAAGATACTCGATTTTAGAATAACTTACCCAAATAGCACAAATCAATTATAACGTTAAAAAAGTGTTCATATCAAAAAGTCTTTGGAAAAATATATGACCTAAATATAATGTGGGTGTCGGTAGAATGTATAGAGATACACAGGAGGATATCGAAATATAGTTTTATTAGTTTCTTTTCATGTAACAAAAATAACATTTTGACATTTTTATAAGGATAACTTACACTAGGTAAAAGACACTTGAGTTATTTAAAATAAACAAAAGCACTTATATGAAGTGAAATCTTTGAAAAGTGCTTTGTTGAAGGTACAAAAAAGTAATACTAATACGAACCTGGTATAACAGCAAAAGCACATTAGCTATTGAAAATAAACAGAAGCACTTATGAAGACAAAAAAGTGATCCTGTTGAAGGTTCAAAAAAAATTAAAAGATCACTGTTTAGTAGTTTTATATATACTCGTACTTGTCTAATACGAACTTGGCAAACAGTGAAAACACCGCATCTCCAACAAAAAGGTGCAATGCCAAACCTATTTTAAAACAAAAATTATCAACACTGATCCAGCTAATTTCTTCAGCATTGTTCAGGTTTGATTTACCATCCCCAATCTTTTAGGCTTTATTGGATAGCTTTTGTCAACTTTTTATCTCCCAGAATATTTTGCTTCTTCTTTTGGTAATAATTTGATTATATCTAATCCGTCAATGTATTGCGCTGCAAGAAAACAAATCATAGTTTAGCCAAGGGCGGATCTGACAATAACCCAAACGGATATAAGTTTAAACCAATAATAATAATTAAAAAAACATAATGTATTTTTTTTTAAATCGGCCCTTAATTTTAGCAACAAGACATGAGTATATATAAGCAATAAAGAGCCGGGCTCAAAATTTTCACGAAATTGTAACAAAATCCTAAGATTTTGATGTCAGAGACTAAGACTTTGCTACAAATGCTTGCGCGTTTAGCCCATAAGCAGAAATGTTTTTGGAAACTTCCATCAAAACACCAGCATTCTGTTGAAAAAAGATGGACGCACTGACGCACACCAACGCGTGGTTTGCAAGTTATCTGATGACTTAGGAATTTTCTGAGCTCATAGCTTCACAATTCAAAATGTTTATAGTGGTTATTATTATTACGCTACAAATGTACTATTATGTGTATTATATACATATATAAATTATTATCTAACCATAGTTTAGAGCGGCATTATATACGTATAATTTTAAGGTATATGTCACGAAAACCTATAGATTAGTTAAAAGAAAGATTTTGATCAACCAACATTGTTGTCATATAAATTTTTAAGAAATCATAAATAGAAGAAAACTGTACATAACTTACATACCTTAACATTTTGATAACGCCACATCGCCAAGAATTCTTTCACATTACTCATGATCATGTGTTCGATTCGCGATGTTCAAGAGAACTGACCACCATCGAGGTGTAGGAAACCACGCCTCTCCGAATGTACCTGCCAAAAGCACAGACCCGTTACCAAAAGCATGGCATTTAGCTCTAGAGGCTCCCGAATTTGACATAAAACCATTTCATTTCACTCTCAGGATAGGAGAAATAACACGGAGAAATTGGACCAAATTCAGTAATTTTGTGCTAAAGACCGACTTGCTATCAAAAACACGGCTTTAGCCAGAAACTCCCTAATTTAACTTAAAAGCATTTCATTTGGCTCAAAGGCATAATAGGGCAAATGCGCGGTGAATTTGACTCAATTGCAGTGGTTTTGGTTAGCGCAAAAGCAATGCAATTGAAATTAAGGAGTCTCCCTTGCCACAAAAGCAAAAAGGGCAATTGCGCGAGTTCATTTGCCATTAAAACATCAGTTTTTTCAGTGTAACACTAAAAATTATAATTATAGTGATGTACTGTCTATCAGACCATTATGCGCAGAATGAATTTCCCCACTAAACAAAGTTCAGTTCAAAATATTTTGTACAAAAGATTCTATAGCCAAAATAGCATTGACAATTTTAAGGCCTACATGGGTAGGAAAACCTGGTGGGACAGGCTACAAGCGGAGGAATTGAACCGGGGCGGGGTCTTGATTAATTTTTAAACTATCTTCAGCATTACATCAATATAGCATTCCCTTAAAAAAAAAGTAGAAGGAGACGGTATACCAGCACCCTGGATAACATTGGGAATTAGGATATCATCGCAAACACTAAAAAACTCAGAAAAAATGAGACCGGGCGAGATTATAATAAAAGTTACTACAATATGTACAAAAAATGTATTACAATGTTATTAAGAAAGCGAAGCAGACAACAATAAATTATTTTAAGATTAAGAATGTTTCCTTTTTCCTAGTATAGGGCCTCAAATCGTGAAAAAGTGCATGCTACATTTGCCACATGACGTCATTGATTGAGCATGAGCATTTATTTCCTATAAATTCACAATTCTAACGCTACTTACTAGCCTTAATCTATCAGCTATAGAGCTTCTAAGTACTAGGTAATACCTTGAGCACATGCTCTTCAGACAACCCTACGCAGTAGGGGATAGACTACTTGCTAATAAGTGACAGCAATCCTATTTTGTATTCAAATTCCTTAGGCGTACCTTTCAATCATGCTGCAGTGTTTGTTGACATTATATGTTGTTGTGCTTAGCATCTTATGTTTCAGTGTGATAATAACGTATAAGTAAATCTGCAGGAAAAATGTGAGCAAAAACCTACTTAGTAATAATGACAACACAACATTTAAAATTTACATTATGTACATATTTAAGCGCTATCCTGATCTAGGAGAGCAAATTGTAATGAAAAGGCTATTAAAAGTTATAGTTGTTGATATCAGTTGAAAAGAATTTAAGGGTTGATAGCAAGATGGCTTGCTTATTGCCTTCGCAGGCATCTAGCATATCTGCGAATGCCTCGAGAGCTTTGAAAAGCTCGTTCATGTCTACTAAGGAGTTAATTCGATCAGTTACTGATTGTAATCTAGTAAAAGTTATTAACTGTTGCTGTATCGCCTAATGGTGTGAGATTGCTGTTACTTACATTGTTATGAACTCGTGCACGTTCGCGGTTAGCACTAACGCTACTGTCACGGGCACTGACACTTGCACTGTTTGTTTTTAGCTGTGGGAAGTCTGCGTTGTAGTTGTCTTCGTCGTTGGTTCTCGTTCCGGACCTCTGCCATGCAGGTCTGGTCGGTGGCGGTGCTGGTTTATAGGTTTTGCCAGTGGCCGGTTGTGGTCGCTGTAGTTGCTCTACCTTGTATCGATATACAGGACATTCCACGTCAATTGACCTGTGCTTTCCATCGCAGTTAGCACACTTTGCTGTATCGCTACTGCATTCAGTTATTTGGTGTCTGCCTGCACATCTGGAGCAGCGCCAGGGCCGTTTGCAGTAAGTCCAAGCGTGCCCAAGTCCCTGGCACCGCTTAAATTGCATTATAGGCTTGGACGCCCTACGGTAGTCCCAAGAGATGTGTACTCGCATCAGGGTCCTGCATTTTTGGTGTAAATATTTGAAGTTGATTCCGGCCTCTATTACGACTAAAAAGAGGGGGGTTGCCGTCTTCTTCATGGGATATACTTCTTTAACAATCATGTCATATTCATCGATAAATGCGTTTCGAATCTCCTGCGCTTGTATGCCTCCGTCCAGTCCTTTCAGAACAAAGGCATGAGTTCTTGAAGACTTTTCGGCGTAGCTGTGGTAGCCGATATCTTCAGCGTCGAAGAATCTTTTTAGATTGTTCCAGTCCTTGTGATCACTACACCAAGTAATGATCGAGTTTCTTGTATATTTGAGTTTGTAATCTTTAATCTGCGCACAACGCAAGGTGGTAGCAAACTCATGGTGGTTTTCGAGGCCTCCGTGCGTTATTAACGGCGGCGGTGCAGCTGGCTTCGCGCGAAGAGGAGTCTTCGGTTTCGAGACAGAATGCCGCGGCTTAACCGCGGCTGCGTAGATTTCAAGCGACGAGTCGGGATTGTCGTCTTCTTCCTGGTCGCTAAGTGGTTGAAAGCGATTACTTACTTTTACTGATGGTGCACCGCTAGTGTCAGTGTAGACCTGCCTTATGGTACGCTTAAGTTTCAGGGATTGAGAGGCACCTTGAACGGAGGGTTCGAGTAGGTTTGTTCAGGGGGTATATCCATGGGCGTTCCCGACGAGGAGGCCTGGTCTATGGGAAGAGCCACTTCGGTTACGATGGGCGGCGCTAAATTTCCGATACTGTCTGTGAGAGACCTTTTTTTGCGGTAGTGTTTTTTCCTGCTGTGTAGACACAGCGGTCGTCTAGAGGTCGCGTATCGCGCTACCTTCGAACACGCCGCTTTTTTCGCTGATTTTTTGTGTTTCTGCACTGATTTTCTTCTTTTTGGAATATGTGAGAGATGAGTAGCTTTTTCCCTTTATAGAACTACGAGTAGTGGCACTCTTTTTGGCCTTTGGCCGCAATCTATTTTAGATTCAAGGGCTTTTCGGGTTGCTTTGAGCTTCTTGGAGTGAGCTTCGCGTGTGTGCGTTATCCCTTTATAAAAGCTAAGAGCTAGAGGCTCTTCTTGCGGGCGATCGTTAGCGTCGGCAGTGATTGCGAGCCAATGCTGGCACTCTCTGCATTTTGGATTTCCACGGAAGGTGGTTGTGAGTTTCTCTACTTTCTTAAGAGTCTTGGATCTTTCACTTTGAATGGACGACAACTCGGATGCGTCGTTGCCCGTCTCTGACATTGCGGTTGGGTCTGGGGATCCGTCCCCAGAAATTGAAAAAGTGTAAGATTCTTGATCCACTATCCGAAATTGTGAACAAATTCGGGCTAGATCCTGGAAAATACGGTGGAAGACACCTCGGTAACTAAAACAGCCGGCTTAAAAATACACGGTATTCGGTTTAAGTCGCGTGAGAGCACGTTTGCAGGCGACCGCTCGAATCCGTGAGCACTTGGAGACAGTCAAATGCGAAAGTTAATTGAAAGACTAACCGAAACCATTTTTTACATTGTTTATACAGTAAAGACAATGCCTTGGGATAGATACTTACTGTCGGTTGAGCCACCAGAGCGATCAAAGCGAGCGTATGGCCATGCCATGCGTGGTGTTTTATATATTTT
This sequence comes from Pissodes strobi, assembly GCA_016904865.1. Taxonomy (NCBI): domain Eukaryota; kingdom Metazoa; phylum Arthropoda; class Insecta; order Coleoptera; family Curculionidae; genus Pissodes; species Pissodes strobi. The sequence goes on along the minus strand of JAEQML010067827.1, from coordinate 2,136 downwards.
GAAATTACAGAAATTGAGAATAATTGCTTTCAAATTTAGTTGCCTACCTACAAGCAGGCGGCGACGTGTTTGCAGGTCCCTAAAGGGCAGTTCATGTTGTTCATCAACGAATCACGAAATACGAATCACGAATTTTAACGCCATTGGTCAGATTAATTGACGGGAAACTTTAGAGGTGCATAATTTAAGATTTTACAAATTCCTGAAATTTAAAATCTGCGGCGAGGCACGGGAAACTTGAGCACATTTCAAGATTTTACGTTATCCCTGACAAATTTAGGCTAATTTGACAGTTTGCATATTGGTTTTAAGGTTATAATAATTTAGTTTTGATTTATTTCCGTTATTTTTCTCTTATATAATATACGAGACTTTCATGTAATAACACTTTTGTTATTTTTTGATTTTTAATTATAAGATAAGCTCTTTCTGACTGAACCGGCATCGGTAGCTGAATATCTAAAAATGGAATATGAAAATAATAATAAAGTATAAAGTACGGTTGATATTGACGCTCTACTGTACCAATAATGTGGATAAAAGTTTTATCTTAAAATATAGCTTTATCTATCTGTATCTAAGTGTAAGAGATAACATCTCTGGTGGTGAAATTGGCTCTTGGGTATGGGGAAATCTTTTCCACAAGGAAATCGAAGTCATCAACATACATTCTATGATAGTTTCTACATTTTTCTCATAATTTTTTGCACGATATTACGAGATGCTCCATGCGACCACGCACCGTTGCTTAAAGATCTCACAGACACCAATAATAGACCTATTATTCTTTTTGTCTTAAGCAACAAGTATAAGATTTTATTTATACATCTACTAAGAGAGCGTAATTGGCAATAAAATACATTCATATTAAAATTTTAATTATTAATTTTGAAAAAAACACAACCATCCTAACCTATGCCTTCGCTCTCGAAATGTTATTTGGACCGATAGATTTTAGGATGTTAGGTATTAAAAACGGTGGCGTGCATTTTTTTACAGTTGGAAATGGCTTGTAAATTTCGTAAAAAATTATTACTTGGCTTGACGTGACGAGAAAGTTCATACCTTAGCAAAATTCTTAAAATAATGTATGTAATTCGCCCCTCTTCATTTCACTATTTTCCCTTTGCAGTTACCTTCAAGACAAATTTGGTTATAGGCATTATCATCCGATTTCGCCATAAAACAAGACATCACATTTAATTTGTATATTGTCGAACTAATTTTTGCCGCATGTCGAAGCTTTGTATTAATAGCAAAGTAATAGCATTTATTATAGGTATAAGTCTGTGAAATAATTTCCTTAATTAAAAAATAAAACAACCATAGGCAATCAAATAATGATTTATTTAGTAATCAATTGCCCAATAGTAGGTAGTGTCTATTCAACACAATGCAATGGGCAATGCAAATTCGCTTCGTTCTCCAAACAATACGAGAACAAAGTATGAAACCTTAATATGGAAAACCGCTTGTTAAACATAAAGGTAGGTATGCAGAGAAAAGAGAGCGTAATTAGCAATAAATTCATACAAATATAATTATGTATTCTGTCTTAACAAAAACTACACAATCAGAGTCTGTTAATAATTTACGCAGAAAGAGTATAGTATATATAATGTAGATTGAACCGGCATTCCATTAATGTGTCGCTTATGTCCAATATTCATTTGACGCGGTTGCTTGGAGGTTTTAAGGCCGGTTCAATTTAGATTAGATATACTATATCTACACTAACTTCTCATTCAAGATCTCATTCTAAATTCTGTAGAACATAAAAAATAGTGAACAATATACAATCAATATCCTTAAACAATTACTTTTAACAAAACAACCTTGATAACACGATTTGATAACCGACTAAAACCAGAAAAATATTCTAGATGATATTGGAAAAATTTTCCGATTAAAAAGTGACGCTCTAATATATAATACAAATTGCACTAAAGAGGAAAAAGGTAACGACCATGCCTCTAAGGGAGTGTTTGATGGAAAAATATTTAAAATTAGAACAAAGGCTATGTTGTATCATTTTTAGTAGCCATTAAGATAGCTCTTCTCAGTAGCTACAAAAAAATCTAAATATCTCCATAAAAAAATCAATATATGTATTCCTATCGCTAATTCTATAGGCTA
>JAEQML010067826.1:0-18758 GCA_016904865.1 Pissodes strobi | reverse complement strand
TATGTATAAGTAAATAAATATATTTGGAACAAATGCCACTAAATAAATGTAAATATCACCAGTGTGTTTTTTTAATTTTGTGATATGTGTTTTTTTATCTTCTAGAATTTGAAGCTCTTTGTCAGAGACCTGCTAACAAATCCTGTGGAGATTTTGAGAAATACTACGCTTGACTTTTGGCTCAATTCTTTCTGTTATATAAGTGTTCTTATATGTTTTTTAATATTCTTGTTGATAAATGATGGCATAGTAGTTGGAGATAAGAACGCACATCACATGTCAATTAATATTCCGCAACTGTTTTATTTTAGTTTATTTTCTTTAATTTTCGGATGGCCACATTTTGTGAGAGAAGTTTTGAATTTTGCACATTTTGCTATGCATCATAAAACTTTAATATTTTTATTTACTTTTATCACTTTGCTTGTAGTTCATTATAACACACTGATTCATCCTTATTTGTTAGCTGACAATAGGCACCTGGTGTTTTATATTTGGAGTAGATTTTTCAATAAATATTGGTGGTTTAAATATGCTCTAATTCCCATTTATATATTTGCTCTTTATGTCATTGTTAAAATACTATGGGATAAAAATGATGTTAGCTTTTTCTTTATGTTTATTGTAGGTGTTAGTGTTTTACTTGTTAGCCAAAGTCTTTTGGAATTGAGGTACTTTTTATTACCATATATTATTATCAGATTAAGGATGAAAAATATAGACTCTGGTGTTTTCAATGTTGTTCTTGAATTTGTTACATATAGTGTTATGAATATGATAACTTTTAACATATTTTTTACGAAATCATTATATTGGAGTGATATGGAATATCCTCAGAGGATTATTTGGTGATAGCAACGTTCTGGTACTGAAATAGCCCGTTGTAACCTATTTTTAACATATTTTTATATATTTAAGTTGTGGAGCCATCGTTCTTTGTTTTTTTTTTCCAAATATTTTTAAGTGATTTGTTGAAAACTTTCCTTTGCGTTAGGTGGTAAAAAAATAGCATTAATACACCAACATCCCAGACAGCACCGGATATTCTGAGAATATTCTAGGATTATCCAATTTTGGAGATTCGAATATCACTGCAAAACGTCTCAGATATATACATTCCCTAGAGAACATTCATAGAATCAGTAAAATATTTAACCATCGAATAGTCGTGAATAATATTCCACGAATGTTAAGAATATTCGAGGAATATTCCTGGGTCAGGTGGTAATGGTTATTCCAGGAATATTCGATTAAATCAACCCAGAATATTCCCAGAATGTTCAGACTATTCCTGCGACAGGTGGTAATGATCATACCAAGAATATTTGATTAAATGTACCTAGAATATCCCTAGAATGTTCAGAATAATCGAATAATAGATGGCAATAATCGTCCCAGGGATATTTGATTAAATCACTCTAGAATATTCCCAGAATGTTCAGAATATTCGGAAAATATTCCTGTATTAGGTGGCAATAATCGTTCCAGGAGTATTTGATTAAATCATCCTAAAATATCCCCAGAATGTTAAGAATATTCGAAGAATATTCTTGTGTCAGGTGGTAATGACCATTCTAGAAATATTTTATTAAATCAAACTAGAATACCCTCAGAATATTCGAAGAATATTCCTGTGTTAAATGGTAATGATCATATGAATATTTGATTGAAGAGGTTTCTGTTACAAAATCTCATAACTTTTGTGCGCTTTAGTGTATGTTTATTTTTTTAATAATATCTATTATCTAGTCTTTTTTACTTAAAAATGGTATACTTTGTAAATGTCGCTACAATAAGTAATAGTTTTTAAGATATTTGCTATAAAAACTAGATTTTAAATAAATGCTTTTATTTGCAAAACATTTAATTTAGATCAATTAACAATTAAGTCTACCTTACAGTGGATATTTTAGTCATAGTAACAGTGACACTTAATAGCAAATATCTCGCAAACGGTTACTCGAACCTAACGACATTGACAAAGTATGCCATTTTTACTAAAAAAATGCTTTATTTTATAATAGACGGAGAGCTGGTGAACGGAACGATTTTACTAAGGTGTTTCGTTAAAGCTGAAATCCTGTAAAATATTTATTTTTCTACTTGAAAAACGAATTTACGACGCTGTTGATGAACATTGGGCCAAATATACAAGGTGGCTAAGAAAACAGGACAAAATATACAATTTTGAAAGTAATAATATTGAACTTTTTGATTCTACAGAAAATTCTGAAATAATTTCTATACCAATGAATTAATCAATTTTCAAAATTAATTGATTACAAAATGACTTTTCACACTTTCAAAGTCTATAGCTGAACACTAAGTAAAGCAGTTTGCACAGTCCTATATTGGCTTTCCATAACATAACATTTGATGTCAAGTTTCGGTATGACCGGAAGTTATAACGATAACCTAGCTGGAAATGACAACATTTTGATCTTATACAACATACCTACTATAGAAAATTATCTTACAATTTTTTTAGAATATAAAATTTTAATAATATACAGTAGGTATATGGGGCGTTGAAAATGTATTATGTTCGATAACTAGGTTATCAATTTATTTTTCAAGGAGGCATGAAATATTGTTCTATTGTATTCAGCTTTGATAAAATAGTGCATTGGCTCTTAGAATGTAAAAGATGTGCAAAAATATATTTCCATTTGGAACCGCTAAATACATTTTTATTGCATATTAGCGTACCTATCCACCTGGTCAACCTCAGCATCATGCTTTATGAGCCTCTCACTGGCCTTGGCAAACCAAACTCCTAACGCAACTTCAATTTCCTTTCTAGTATGGCCTACAGAACTTTGTACCGCATCCAAAATCTTTTCTCCTCCACATGTTGGTCCAATCAAAATTTTAATGAGACGTTTCACCTGAGCGTCCTAGTATCAACCTATTTTATAATCACATACCTGATTATATATTGTCACGCTAGGGGGCTACCAATACTATTGCGCCACTATGTCCCGCTAAGGCTGCGGGGGTGTTAACTATAAAGGGGATCTTACCCTGAAGGGGTAGGTCTAACTTCCTTCGATTAAAACGCCGTTAGTCCCAAAACACTAATTTATTGAACTACTACCTAAATACTAATAAATTACTCGCCCGGTTGCGGAGGTATTTTAATGCGTTAGGGGTGTTAACTTAATAGATACACAATTTATAATACAATAATGTTATCTTGCATCTCTCTTTCCTCCTAAACGCAACCCTAGGATGGTCCTCGCGTCAAGTCCCCAATCCTCAACCGGTTTCGGCTCGAAACGGAGACTCTCCTACTGAACGCCCTTGGCTGCTTCGGATTTCCACTAGATCTCGATCGACTTGGGCTTCCACTTATTATCGACCCTCTGGTTACACTCTCACTTAGAACCGCGAGTTAGACTTACGCCAACTATTTTTTCATCGGACTCCCGACTTGGACTTTCGTCAACTCTCGACTTGGACTTTCGCCAACTCTCGACTACCCGTAACGGCCGTCAACACTCGAGTGCCTTCCTCTCGACTCACTCCTCTTTAGCTGCCTTCTCCTTTCCCCGTTCCACTTTTCCTTCCTATCATTCATTCCCGCCTTTTTCTATTGCTCACTGTTATTTTCACATTCCTTAAAATTATCTCTTTCTATTTTTAGCATACTCTCAACTATGTTTCATTTTCTAACTAACCATTCATACTTAGACGTCATTCGTTCCTCCTGTTTCCCAAAAACACCGATGTACAGGTTACATTCATCAATTTTCGCAACTATTGCTCCTCCCACTTACTGCGGCCATTATTAATTTTGCCCAATATGTCAATCCGGGTTAATTACTAGCGAACTTAGACTTTCTTGCTGACTCTTCCAAATAACGTTCAATGTCCCCGATCAAACTCCTTGCGTCTACTTTTTTAATGTTTACTTTTAACCTGAATACTTTACATTATTTATATAGACGATTTCTTGTTCTATTACGCAAAAATGAAGGCAACTGACCTTTGATAGAAATTAATATTATCTTATTTATGCCCAGATTAGTTATTTATGTACCAAGGGTATTAGTAGATGTTTATACAAGAGTCTAGGGAACACACAGGAGGAGCTCCGAAAATTTCTTCCGTATTCCAGATTAAGCAAAAATAATCGAAACTAACTTAGCCAAACAAGCGCATTGAGACGAGCGCGCTACCCAAACTAACGCAAACTAATCCAAACCAACCCAAACTAACGCGAACTAACCGTAATTAACCAAAGTAAAGAAAAGCGCGCTACGCCCGCTTGTCTTCCGTATTCCAGATTAAGCAAAAATAATCGAAACTAACTTTAACTAGCTGAACAAGCGCAATGAGACGAGCGCGCTACCCAAACTAACCGTAATTATCCAAAGTAAAGACAAGTGTCTTCCGTATTCCAGATTAAGCAAAAATAATTGAAACTAACTTTAACTAGCGAAACAAGCGCATTGAGACGAGCGCGCTACCCAAACTAACGCAAACTAACCCAAAACTAACCGTAATTAACCAAAGTAAAAACAAGCACGGCACGCGCGCTTGTCTTCCGTATTCCAGATTAAAAATAATCGAAACTAACTTTAACTAGCCAAACAAGCGCATTGAGACGAGCGCGCTACCCAAACTAACCCAATCTAACTCAAACTAACCGAAACTTAACCCGCTCTTAACACGCCCTTAACCCAAACTAACCCAAACAAATCTAACTATGATTTTGGACGTCGCAAAACATCGGCCCCTAAATGGAGCCCCTAGGGTCCAAAATATTTTAACGGTTTAAGGGGCGCCCGCCGAACATCCCTGCTGAACGTCAACCCTTTTTTTCTTTCGCACAGCCTCGCCCCTAGGGGCCGCGACTTTCTAATGTCCAGATTCGGTCGTCGCATCACCGAAAACCCCCAACGGTTGATTTTCGTCTAACTCGGACTTGCTTAAAGACGAGTTCTATTCCGAGCTCACGTTCCCCAATACAAAGAATTTCAGATCCCAGAAAAATGAAAATTTTCAGACGAACTTTACATTTTATCGAATACCTACCTTATTTGAACTCCTATCGAAAAACTATATAAAAACTTTTCGATGGACCTTAAAACGACACAAATACTGGCCCAAACTGATTTTAAATACCTCTTTTCGTTACCGAGAAAAAGGCGGAAATATGAAAATCACGTTTGGTCAATTTAAAAAAAAAATTAAACGTCGTACAATCAAACTAGATACGACACATTATAGTACCCAACGAGACCCATATTTTTCCCATTTAAAGTTTACCTCTAACTTACCGGTTTTGAATTATAGCCGATTTTCTGAAAATCTCGATTTTTCTTTGAGCCACCCCTAAAATTTTCGATTTTTTTTTAAAATACCCGTTTTTATGACGGAATCGATTGAAGGGGTCCATTTACATGTCATTAACGTAAAAATTAAAATTTAAAAAATCCTACACGTCTTCCAAAATGGCGATTTTCCGTTTTCAAAATCGATGGGGCCCGATTACGGGAAATGGGTTCGTCGAATCGAAAATCACGCAGAATACTTTTTTTAAGTCAAATGCGTGAGGATGCTCTTTGGGGGGTCTTGTTCGCCCATCTCCAAAATTCGATCTCGTCCGGCTCTTAGCGCGGAACCTATTCGCGTTAGGTTCCCGCCGACGTCAGATTCGAACTCGACATCGTCGAAAACCCCCCTAACCCGAATTTGAACCCATTCGGACGTCAAATCCCCTTTGCCCCTAAACGAGCCCCTAGGTTCCAAAAATGTTTTTTTCGTGTATAGGACCGCCCGCCGAACAAAATCGACCCAAACTATAATTTTGGACGTCGCAAAATATCGGCCCCTAAATGAAGCCCCTAGGTTACAAAAATGTTTTTTTCGTGTATAGGACCGCCCTCCGAACAAAATTTACCAAAACTGTGATTTTGGACGTCGCAAAATATCGGCCCCTAAATGGAGCCCCTAGGTTCCAAAATATTTTTAACGGTTTAAAGGGCGCCCGCCGAACATCCCTGCCAAACGTCAACCCTTTCCGACGTCAAATCGCCAGAGGGTTTATAAGTCGCCCGAGGGCGTACACATCTATTAATACCCGTGGTGCATACAAACTTTTATGTCATACTAGTTCGTTATTGCATTCACAATATGTAAATATTAAAAAAAAAAATACGAATTCAATTCAATTATTTGAGTCCATAAAGTGTACTTTATGCCCGCACGGGCCATAAAGTGGACTTTATGCCCGCTCGGTATAAAAGCAACAACTTCAACTATTTACAGGTAATACCGAAAATACCGCTGATGATTTAAGATAATATGACCAATGTAATAGAAACTATCGTAGATATTATTATGTACAAAATCTAATTAGCCAACTTCTGTATATATTTGAAAAGTTGCTTTGCTAGTGCAAAAAACAAAATAAGATAATGCTCTATAAGCAGTTTCGACTTTAATATTTTCCACTAAGAATGTTTAAAATGAATCCTGTTTTATTTTATTGACCAACATTTTTTACATGGAAATTATTTTACTACCGCTTAGTTGTTTTGTTTTTTGACCTGCAAATAAAATTGTTTTACCTTAAATATATATTTTGCGTGTTCCTTAACAAACGAAAAAAAAATATCAAATTATTGCCGCATGTCACAAAATTTAAATGTCTTTTGCCATATTGTATTTTTGAAGTTTCGAGTTAATGAGCGATTTGCCTTACTATCTTTAAATCGTCTCTTGCGCACCTTAAGTTTCGGCTGATAGCACTCACATCTGCTTTACTTTTAGGAGTAGGTTGGTCCTCACATGGTCCTAGCGGGTCTCCTCTTCTAAGGAAACATTTTTTGGACTTTCTCCTAGGATCCCTTTCCTCCTCCACTTGTGTTGGTAACAGGGTAGAAACAAGTGTAGCCACTACTGACCCTTTTTCCTTGTGCCTCTAGTCGCTGTTGTGTGTTACGAACCTTGAAGTGTGCACGAAAGCTTTTAAGGCTAAGTATAGCCTTGAATGGCAAGGTAGAGGTCTGCTGATCACTCGGAAAGCCTTTGGCATCTTTCTTCTAGCTATTCGTGAGAGCGGGCTTCGAACAACAATCTATTTTTCCAGGAACATGCAAAAAAATACAAAGTGTTAGTGTATATTCAGAACTTTATATCCTTAGTCTAGCAAATATTTTATAACATATTATATTTTTATTATTATTAGGTAATATCTAATTAAACATTTCTGGTTCTTCCAGTAGATAATTTTGTAACAAAAATTTCCGCAATATGATGCTGGTAAATTTTGCTTTACATTATTTCTTATAACATCGCAATATTTTACAAAGGTACTTCAATTATATTACACATGCATTAAGTAATCATTCCATGAAACTTAGTCAAATAGGATCCTATTTTATGTGATAAGATATTCTCTCGCGAGAGATTCCAATTTCTACCGTTAGGACTTCTTGAGGCTCTGTTGCCACTTTTTAACAAAAGTTATACCCACTTGTATAGAATTTGGATTATCATTAAATTGGAACACAAATATTTATGACTGTTTTCGGTTGCAACCTATTCCTGTTCCAACTTTTTATTTACTCATTTAAAGTAGTTGTTTTTTGTTTTTCACGGTAACGTAAATTTAATTACGTATCTATCTTTCTTGAGTTAGAGAAAACTAAGTTAAGCACTGGCAGCACTGTTTAAACAAATATTCTTGATCGTTTCTTCTAACCAAAGGTTAGATTTTAGTTTCGAAAATTTCGCCGGTAGAAATTAACTGAACAAATGTTATAAGGTTTTTTTCAAAGTGAATTTGAATTTTTCTCGTCGGTTATGTTGTCCAATTCGTGCCAGGTTAGGATTATCATTTTAATTTGTTTTGTTTGTATGTTGATGTTAAAGAATATTCCGGAAAGAAATTTTGGTAAGTATTTTTACATTTTATTTTAGTTCTGAACTTGAATAATCTGTGTAGGTAAAAAGTACAAAAACTGGTACTTATTATTTTTGTTATTATTTTATTTATTTTTGCAAACTGAGAAGCGAAAAGAATTATTGTTTATTTTTATTTAAGATTGCTGCTGGATTTCTCATCTGTAGCTTCGTGGAATAGTTTGTATACACCTGGAAATTACAGAAAACAAATTAAATTAAATTATGTTATTGAAAATTCGCACTTTTTATTTTCGACTGCGTCTCATGTTGAGCCGGATGGTTGGTTATGTATTTAGTTTTGTCAACTATGCTCACTGCACGTAGCTATGCTTGAAAAGAAAATATTTTGGCCAGGTAAAAGCTATATGTGTATTTTCTCTGCCTTTTTAACATTTGTACCCTAATTATTTACATGCGTTTTTAAACCTGATATCTTATTTCTTAAATTTTACTATATATTTTACGAATTTGTATTTAGTCCAAAATATTATATACCTACTTAATTAATATTGAAACCCATTTCTTAAACTAAAATATTTCTTCTTCCTCTCCGTTGCCTATTTCTTCGCCTTGTGAATAGGTTTCTGTCAGTTTGGCTCCTATTATTTTATTTTCCGCTAAGTTCACCACTTCTCCGCAGTTTAGCTCTAAAATATATGATTTTGACTTTGTTAGTTCTGAGTCTTTAGTTACCTTGTCCGATTTCTCCTACTTCTCTGTTTGTTCTTTACGTAAATTATTACTATCCGACCTATTGATAAGCTAGGAGGCTAAGAGCTCCTCCATATAACATTCCTATCAGCACATCATGATGGACTTCTGTGTCCTCTTGCGCGTTTGCCCTTTCGGCTAGTGTTGGTAGAAATGCTAAGGGGTAATTTCTGTGTAGTATTAAGTAAATTAATAATATAGTGATGCAGGAGTTCCAAATTAGAAATATGGTGTCTGTATGATCCCATATTTATCACTGTAAGATATTTGTGCTGGTTTTTCTTTAATTAGTCTAAGAGTCTTCTACCGTGTCCTGGGTTGAGCTTATATTTACGTATGGTGTGTCTAAGGTCCAGTTTGTGCTTAAAATTTCGGTTAAGTTTCCATAAGTTGGATTATTCTCTTGTATAATTGGATTCAATACAAAGCTTTTTAGATTAGTCCAAATAGCTGGCAGAACGTGGGATATTTTTATGGGTTTCTGGACATCTACTGGGCATGGAAATCTTGTAGGAATAATGTGTGCTAATGTGTGCTTTCCTATCACTGTACACTTCGCTGTCACAAATCAACCGCCACACTGATCTCAGAAATAGAAGATTCTGTATTTATCATGGCGCATCCCAAAGCCACTGTATAATTTTCTGATACACGTGGGGCTTTGCCTTGTATTTGTGGCATATCTTGGTATATAGCATAAAGCGCTACTGTAAGGTTTATAATGGTGCAGACCTATACCACTGATTTGTCTGATATGATCTTCCTTTTTATTTGTATTAGAAATGGCAATGTATGATGTTTCATGTTCTATAATACAGGTTTCGTTACTCCATTTAAACGGTGCTACTGTCAACTCAAATAAAGACCATTTTAGATTTTTTTTGTATAATAGGTACTTTCACATGAATTGTATTTTTTTCTTCTGAAAACGTGCAATCGCATATAGGGAGCTGATACATTTTAGCGATTTCGTTTATCGGTATTGCAAGTTCTTGATTTGCTTTATTTATTTTCGTTTCCAGTTGTAGAAGATCTTCGTGTAATATTTCCACATTTACTACAGCTGTTGGAATGTAATTGTTTTTACAGTCGCCTAAGATGTCTTGTCGTTTAATTTATCTAGTTAATTGAATAAGTCTAATATCATTGTTGAACTGAGGTGACATTAATATTGCTATTAATTCAAGAAGCTTGTTTTCAGTTATTAACATTGAACTTTTTAATTCGTCTGTAAATTTTTCTGTTCTCTTTATTTTTGACTCGGTTTCATGTAAAGCCCTAACATTTTCATCGTTTATCTTTGTTCATTTTCCGGATGAATCTGAAATTAATTTTAGTGATGTTTCTAGACGCACGTTAATTTTGCTTATCTGGGTTTGAGGTTCTTTTTCGCTCATAACTAGTGTATCTAATTTCTTCTGAGTTGCTATATTGCAGCACCACGCGAGAAAGTTACCTATTGTTTCTATTGATCTTACGTTTCTGTGCCTTCCTAGTGGACTGTAATTTAATTTTCTTCGCCGAAGTTCCAGCTTTCTCGTTTCCCAATTAAAATCCATTTTTTATGGAATTACTGTGCAATCACTTTATTTAAAAGCATAAATAGCACTTTACAAAAAATAACATAATAAACTTAGTGACTAAAAACAATTGGCGGGATGCCCTCGGACACAGCACAAAGGGCGCCCGCCCACGTGACGATTATAAGCAGTCAAGACCTAAAACTAAAGATCTCTTAACTTGAACTGAACTCTCTTCTCACGGTTAAAACTGCTTGAAATTGTATATCTTAAAACAACAACGATTCAGCAATCAACACAGAGAAGTATTTGAAATTGATGAAGCTGCGCTATGTGACGGTGTTATCGGTTTCAAAGAATTAAAGTGTTTTTATTAGAGCGGATCAGATTTCATGAACGGAAATTTGGCTATTAATTTTATCTTGAAAGAGTAAATAAAATACTGGATTTTACAAATAGCGTCTTTACCCTGCAACATTCTCCCCCCCCCTTGAAGTACTGGCTTCAACAGATTATCTTTTTGATTATCCTCGAAGGGCAAAGGACATAATTTTGTAATTGACCGTGTATAGATTCCGTCCTTCGTTCTTACTTTTGCCATTCGAACCTTTCCATCCGAGCCCGTCACAACTTCTATAATACGTGCCAGTGGCCATTTCAAAGGTGGCACATTATCTTCTTTCATAAGTACAATCGTATCTTTATTTAGGTTCTTTGTCGAGTAGAACCATTTTGGTCTGTTTTGTAATCTTGTTAGATACTCTATCGACCATCGTTTCCAAAATTGCTGTTTTATTTTTGAAACTAATTGCCAAAAGTTTAATCTATTGTCTGGTATATTAGATAAATCCCTTTCTGGATATGCGGTTAAGCGTTCCCCTATCAAAAAATGAGCCGGTGTCAAACAGTGCAAATCGTTAGGATCAGAAGAAACTGGAAATAGGGGTCTTGAATTTAAAATAGCCTCTATTTGTGCTAAAACAGTTGTCATTTCCTCAAATGTCAGAATCAAATTACCTACTATGCGACGAAGGTGATATTTTGTGGATTTGACCCCCGCTTCCCACAATCCCCCCCAATGAGGACTAACCGGTGGAATAAAACGCCACTGTATTTCCTTATCTGCCAAAAAATTGTGAACGGTGTCTAAATTGGGTTTAGATTTAAAAAATAAATATACCTCTTTAAGTGCGTTATTAGCCCCTTGAAAATTCGTAGCGTTATCACTATAAATAGTATCTGGACATCCCCTTCTAGCAATAAACCGTTTAAGCGTATTAATAAAGGCATCTGTGCTCAAACAACTGACTAACTCTATGTGAACAGCTTTGGTCACCATACACACAAATAATGCAATATATGCCTTGGTAACAGTTGATTTTCTAAGCCTGGATTGTTTTATTTCAAATGGACCCCCGAAATCAACCCCCACTTTCAAAAAAGGTCTTGCAATTGAAACTCTGTCCAATGGAAGAGAACCCATGAGTTGATTCGATACCTTTGCCTTGAACCTATAGCAAGCAGTACAAGCCTTAATAACAGATTTAACAGCTATCATACCATGAATCGGCCAATATCGCAATCTTAAATTTGCCAACACAGCTTGAGGACCAGCATGGCACAACTTTTTATGTTCTAACTGAATAAGCAAATTAACAATGTGGTGTTTATTTGGTAACAAAATTGGAAATCGTTGATTAAAATCTATATTTGCCTTGGATAACCTACCATTGACCCTAAGAATTCCTTCCTTGTCCAAAAATGGATTTAGACATCGTATTCTGCTATTTTTAAGCCCATTTTGTATTGTTTCATCGTCATGAGATGCTAACAGTTTAATTTCGCCTCCAAAACACTCAGATTGAACGAGTAGAATTATTTTATGAAGAGCACCTTTTAACTCCTCAACTGTAAGAGGTCCGCGAATTTGACTTTTCCTTGCAAACCTTAGACAATATGCAACAGTTCTGTTCAATCTGTTGAAATTTGAAAACCTATGCCATTCAATCAATGGTTGAAGCTTTACCTGAGAGAGTGCAACTTTTCTCTCTTCTGGTAATGTTTCCATTTTTATAAACTCATTAGAGTCAGAATAAATCATTTCGGAATTTTCAAGAAATGAGGGACCGTGCCACCATAATTTGTTTGACAAAATATCTGAAGCTGACATGCCACGAGATATATAATCAGCAGGATTGTCCCTAGAACATACATGTTTCCACTCCATATTTACAGTTAATTCGTGTATTTCCGCGACTCTATTGGCGACAAATGTAGTCCAACGTGCTGGTGATGAATTTAACCAAGATAATACAATACTGGAATCTGTCCACAAATAAACCCTTGAAATTTTTAACTGAATTATTGGTAAGACCTTGTGCATTAATCTTGCCAAAAGCAATGCTCCACATAGTTCAAGTCTTGGCATGCTAATAGTTTTTAATGGAGCTATGCGCGACTTTGAACATATAAAATTTGTTGACGAGGTTTCATTTGAATATAGTGCTTTCACATACACACATGCGCCATAAGCTGACATCGAGGCATCTGAGAACCCATGCAATTGAATCTCAGTTATCTCAAATGGTTTGAATAACCAACGGGGAATCTTTAAGTTGGATAAATGATGAAGATTATTATAAAAATTAGCCCACTTCTGTAAAATGGTAGGCGGCAATTCATCATCCCAATTGACCTTACTAACCCATATCTCTTGCATCAAAATCTTAGCTACA
This sequence comes from Pissodes strobi, assembly GCA_016904865.1. Taxonomy (NCBI): domain Eukaryota; kingdom Metazoa; phylum Arthropoda; class Insecta; order Coleoptera; family Curculionidae; genus Pissodes; species Pissodes strobi. The sequence continues at coordinate 5,875 of JAEQML010067826.1, read as the reverse complement.
ACGACAACTGGACCTACAAAACCCATTGGATCGAACATTTGTGAGATCCGTGATAAAACCAACCTTTTAGTAATTTTTTCTTTGTTTTTAACCCCTAAACTGGGTAAGACAATATTAAAAAAATCTTGGCTTATATGCCATCTTAAACCTAATACCTTGTTTGAGAAGTCTGGATCATTCATTTCAACACTTTTACTATTTTCCTGTATGTCCTCAGAAACCAACAACGACATATCATTGGAAGACCATTTATGCAACTCGAATCCTCCAGCCCTTAGCATATTAATTAACTGATCCTTAAGTTCTAATGCCTCTGATTTATCGTTAGTCCCACAAAGAATATCATCTACATAACTCTGATTTAAAACTGCTTTAGAAGCAAGGGGATAAGTTGATGACTCATCATCAGCTACCTGATTTAAACATTGAGTTGCCAAAAATGGAGCTGAGTTTGTCCCATAAGTCACTGTTTGAAGTTCTATGATTTTAAATGATAATTTGGGATCATCCCTCCAAAGAATGTTCTGAAGAAAACGTTGACTTGGATTGATCTTTATCATGCGGTACATCTTTTTAATATCTGTTACCAATACGAACTGAAACGTTCTAAATCTGCACAGTATCTCAAACAACTCTGGTTGGACAGGAAAACCTTTTAACGTAATGTCATTTAATGCCTGTCCTGATGAAGTTTTGTTTGACGCATCAAACACAACCCGAAGTTTGGTGGTTGTTGCCTCAGACCTTATAACACACTGATGCGCCAAAAATACCCTATGTTTATTTTCCTCAATGCCCGAATCAATGAATTTTCCATGCCCCATGGCGACATATTCGTCAATGAATGCCTTATACTCAGAAAAAAGTTCCGGATTTTTCTTAAACCTATTTTCCAATGACTTAAACCTCTTAACAGCTGAATCGACAGAATTCCCTAATTTTAAGTAATCGTCTTTTTTGCGCATAGGCAAATCGACCTGAAAACTACCGTCCTCTAGCCTTTTATGTGTTTCCATGAACAGGTTCTCTCATAATTTATCATCCGCTGAGACAAATCTTTTATTACTAACCTCTTCTAGCTGCCAAAACCTTGGAATAATTTCATCGATAGTTGGAAAATTAGAACAAAGTAAATTTACATTATTATCACTACTCATCACAAAGGATTTTGCAGCACCTCGACAAGAACCTATTGGTGCATTTCCACCAACTAGCCACCCCAGTTTGCTATTTTGAAGAACTGGCAACCCTGTTCCTAAGTTTTTCATTTCTGGATATATTAATTGAAAATATAAATCCGCTGAAATTAAAATATCAATGTCTGCAGGCCTATAAAAATGTGGATCCGCCAATTCTATGCCGAAAGGAATTTTAATTCGCTTTGTATCGACTAACACTTGTGGCAATTGACATGTTATTTAATCCAAAATTGTGCAAATTGTGCATTGATTTGATAATTATTATTGATTTGTGACTCGATTCTTAAATTAACCATTTTATTTATTTGTGTTATATTATCTCCTACTCCCCCGATCTGAAACTTAATATTATGTGATACTACACCTTTAAGACGTTTAAATAAATTGAAAGTAATAAAACTACTTTGAGACCCTGAATCCATTAATGCCCGTGCCTGTACCTTAGATCCATCTGGTGTAATTACATTAACTTGCGCGGTTGCTAATAAAACATGTGACTTTTGTGTATTAGAAAAAGCTACAATATTCTGCTGCATCTCACCAAAACATTGATCAGCTTTTATTGCACCCATATTGGTACCATGAGATATACCTACAAAAATATTATCGTCCTGTGTTTCTTCTAAAATACCTAAATGTGTACCTTGATTTGGATTTGTATGCAATATACCTTGACCTCTTGTATCTTGCTGTAAACCTAAGCGAGACCCACTTCCCTTATTAATTTCTTTAGTATATCCATCATTTCCTTTAATTTCTTTATCCTGTTGTAATAAAGTATGATGTCTTCCATTGCATACCTGACATCCCTCCGACTTACAATGTGAAACATTATGCCCTTGACCCAAACACTTATAGCATAGATTGTTAAGTTGGGCAATATTTCTTTTTTCTGTTAAAGGCATTCCAGAAAATTTGAAGCATTTAATCAATCCGTGCCCCTCCCTATTACAAAATTTACATTTAATTTTTTGGTCAGGTAAATTTTGTTGACCTAAAAGTGCAGTTTTAAAAGTTTTATCTTTGTAATCCCTTAAATTTGTGCCCTCAGCTTTATAGGAATCAAACTGAATGTTTTCTAAAGCAATGCACCTTTTTTCTAAAAAATCTAGAAAATCATCAAGAGTTGGTAACGTTGTAGAAGCCGCAGATGTTTGCTGAACGAGATTTTTCTCCATCTCGTATGCTTTGTGTGTTTGAAAATCTAATTTCTGTGTAAAAATAAGAACTAGAAGATCATCCCATTCCTTAACTGGCAATTTAAGCGCTTTAAGTGAATTTACATGCTGCCTAATGTGAGTCAAAAATGCCCTTAACTGTTTTCCAGTACCTTTTGGTATAGGAGGTGTATCTAGCATACCTTTTAAATGTGCATTTATAACTACCAATTTGTTGTCAAACCTATTTTTTAATATGTCGATAGCACTTGTATAATTATCATTTGTTAATGGCAAATCGCTAATTAAATTTGAGGCTTCCCCCGACAAAGCACCTTTCAAATAAAGAAACTTTTGTACGTCATTTAAACTTGTGTTATTATCAATAATAGCCATAAAAAGATCAAAGAAAGTTTGCCACTCCTCAATTTTACCCGAAAATGTAGGAGTTCGCAAATTTGGCAACTTAGCATTATTTTGAGCAACCGATGTGCTTACAAGACCGGGAGATTGTTGCAAGGTAGAACTACCCTGAGGATTAACTGTAGCAGACAGTTCTTTAATTTTCGCTTTTATTTTAGAAAGTAAATTTAAATATTTAGCTTCTACTTCTTCCATATCTATACTTTCATTTTCATCTAACTCCTCAATACTTTTCTGTATTTCACAATAAGATTCAAAACTTTTTTGCAAATATGTTTCCCTGGTTTCATACTCACTTACATCTATTATAGAAGTTTGATTTTGCACTACAAACGTTTCTAACCTTGTTATTTTGCATTTAAATACGCCCCTTTGTTTCTTTAAAACATCCATTTTTTTTTAGGTTTTAAATATCTCAACCTAACCTATATAAAATATTATAACTTTATTGTAATCCTAATTATTTTACTCGAACCGAACCTATTAAATATTACACAAATCAGTGCGCCTACCTTTGACTGTACTGACTTACAGTAATAAATCCTTTTTCCCTATAATATTTGCCTTTAAATGTAATTATATTTTTAGCACCTTAACCTTGATTGTTAAATTAATAACCCTATTTATTCAGTGTGTCGACCTTTGACTACTGACCTAAGCAAATAATATTTATTACAATACTACAAAAATAGTAAACCCTTTAAAGCCTTAATACCTTGTGTTACATTAAACAATTTCTAAGCAAGTTAGCCTTTTGTTTTCCTTAAAAAATATTGCATAATGTACCCTACTTAACCATAAATGGAGTACGCCTTCCTTTAAAAATATCTTATTTAATAAATGTTTTGTTTAACTGTTCATTTCCAAATTCACAAAAATTATTTACGAGCACTTTGTAGATCTTGCAACAATCACCGCCTTGATTATATTCATAAATAAATAGGAAAGATCTGACCTTGTAATGCCCAGCTGAAACCACCTTTGTTTGCAGGACCCATTCAAGTTTTCGTCAACCATAATCCTATTTCCCATTCCAAACCGCCAATAATCCGGCTCGAAATACCAAAAATGTGCCTTCCTAGTGGACTGTAATTTAATTTTCTTCGCCGAAGTTCACAGCTTTCTCGTTTCCCAATTAAAATCCATTTTTTATGGAATTACTGTGCAATCACTTTATTTAAAAGCATAAATAGCACTTTACAAAAAATAACATAATAAACTTAGTGACTAAAAACAATTGGCGGGATGCCCTCGGACACAGCACAAAGGGCGCCCGCCCACCTGACGATTATAAGCAGTCAAGACCTAAAACTAAAGATCTCTTAACTTGAACTGAACTCTCTTCTCACGGTTAAAACTGCTTGAAATTGTATATCTTAAAACAACAACGATTCAGCAATCAACACAGAGAAGTATTTGAAATTGATGAAGCTGCGCTACGTGACGGTGTTATCGGTTTCAAAGAATTAAAGTGTTTTTATTAGAGCGGATCAGATTTCATGAACGGAAATTTGGCTATTAATTTTATCTTGAAAGAGTAAATAAAATACTGGATTTTACAAATAGTGTCTTTACCCTGCAACAGTTTCTAAATCTGGCACCACTAAATGTTAGATTTAATAACATATTTGTGTTCCAGCTTTTTGAGAGATTAATAAATTCGGAGTCTCCTGCTACTATGATATCGATTTGTTTAATTATGTTACAGTAGTCGCTATTTAATAACGTGTTACCTCTACAGTAATTTTTGGTTTTCCTCGGAGATATCTCTATGTCCATCCACGCCGCGGTGTATGTGATGGGAATGGTCGCTTCATATGTTACAGTTTCGGGTAATGGTTTCCAGTAAGCCCATGCAGTGACTTCTACGTCTTGGCATCTTATTGGCATCAGTAATAATAGGAGGCCGAACTTAGGGTTAAAGGCAGCTTGTAATAGTATCTAAAATTATATATCTACATTTATGTACATCCTTTATGATCCAAATATATGTTACATATTGAAAATATGTTTCATAAAATTAATGTTAATGTAATGTTATCATTGGTTCTGTTTCTCCTAGAGAGTCTTCTCTATATTGCTTTCTGCGATTTCTTTTTCCTCGTCTCTAATTTGCTTTCTTAATTTTTCTTTTTCTTCCATGCTTTCAATCGGTCCGGGTGTCCATGGGTCGTGATAGGGCAAGATTCGGCTTATATGTATCACGTCTGTTTTTGCATTTTTTCCTTCACCTTTTTTGATCCTGTAATCCACTTCGTCAATTTTTTCTAATATTTGATAAGGTCCGAAATGTCTTAATAGGAGTTTTTCACTTTTTCCTTTTTTTCTTATTGGGATTAAAATTTTTACTTTATCCCCTATGTCAAATTTAAGAGGGGTATGTTTTGTATCATATATTTTTTTATCAGCCTTCTGCTTATTTTGGATGTTTTGTACTGCTATACTTTGCACTGCTAATGCACGTTGTCTAATTTCCTCTACGTTAGTTTTGCACTCAGTAGTCATCCAAATTGCTTAGATAGGTAATATTGGATGTCTTCCGTATACTAATTGAAATGGCGAGTACTTGGTGGTTTCCTGCCGAGCAGTGTTGTAAGCAAACGTTATCATGGGCAAATACTTACATCAGTCTGTTTGTTGTGTGTGTATATATCGACCAATATTATATTTTCTAGTATGAACTTTGTTACGGCTTCAGCTTTTCCATTTCGGAGGGCTTTTGTCTCTACATATCTTGTAGCATAACACGTGGCAACACGAATCATAGTTTTACTTCCCTAGAAGGTCGATTCCTATTTTTTTAAATGGTAGACCAACTTCAATGGGTTGTAGATTTCCAGCACGCTTGTGCCTTTTCTAGCTTGGCAATCCACGCATCCTTTTACGAAGGCAGTAATGTCTTTATTTTGCGTTTCCCAATAGAAACGACTCTTTATTTTGTGCAGGGTTTTTGTTAATCCATAAGTGTCCTGAAATCGAGTCTGAGTGTAGCTGAAACATTACCTCTCAAATAAGTTGCTTTGGTATAACTAATAAGTTTTCTAGTTCATCCTGTGCTAAATTTGCTTTAAAGAGGACGCCATTTTTTACTTCAAA
>JAEQML010067825.1:0-18765 GCA_016904865.1 Pissodes strobi | reverse complement strand
ATGTTTCATTTAACTTAACATTCCGAAGTAACGTTTGTGTTATTAACGAAATAAAATAGTAAATCATTTAATTACTTTTTATTTGCTCAAACCGAGACCCAGACAAGATCGAGACCGAGACCAAGGTAGTCTCGGTCTCGAGCTTCGAGACCCGAGACCGAGACCGAGACAAAATTTTTTCTTCGAGACCAAGACCGAGACTTGCCAGGTCTCGGTCTCGCGAACCCCTACTAAGCAGTTAGTTGTAGGCAAAGAAGCATTGTTTGTAAAGTAATTCCTGATGCCATTTAATAATCGCGTTCAATGCTACCCTTGTATTATATTTTTTGAGCGAAGATTAACAAATGGATTATTAAATAATGTTGACGACTTTGAATTGAAACGACAGCTTGCAATAAGTAGGATGGAAATTCTTAACCATCCTCCACTAGAATTTATTGATGATTGTCGTATTTTCCGGAATTGTAATCGACTTATAATTAATACAATTCAGAATTCAGGTAAGAGCAATTTTCAAAGCCTGTAATTAGGTTGTGTGCACTTGCGTCTAGCTATTACGCGGCAATAAGCGTACAGGATAAACCAAATTCGGTTGGATACGGAAAAAACACTAGATTGAATAAAATTATTCAACTTTTTTTTTATCAGTTACTCGGCGATTTTGTCCATTTAGTCAAACCCTCATCAGTCACACAAACTCTTTGCATTTAAAATAATGCAGCATTTTAATCATTTTATGCATATGCAATTTTGCCTACAGGATTCTGATTGCCCAAAACTAAACGTCCTTAAACAAAGAGCAAGTTGGTCGTGTGCGATTTGTAATGGATTGCTCAATACTCACAGAATAAGTACTATTTTTATAATTAATATCTTCATTGAAAAAAATATATGCTTCCCGAGAAATTATCGGGTCTGTGATAAACATTTAACTGAAGAAGGTCTTTTACCCGGTTTGAAATTTGTTAATAGAACCTATCGGGTACCCGAACCTCAATTCACCAACGTAGATCCGGCTCTCAAAGCCACAAGATTTTTCTAAAGGGGCCCATACATTATCAATCAAATTGCGCAACAAAGCGATGCGCAACATTGCGTTGCACAACTGCATCACCCATACACTTGGTAAAATTTTGATCAAACTTTAGTTAAAAGTTGTGCATTGTTCGAGAAACAATTATGTCCTCAAGTGCCATTGCGTCAATTATTATCGTATGTGCCCTAGATGATGTCGATGTTACCAAAAAACGAAAAAGAAAACAAAGAATTTGGATGAAAGAATGGCTAAAAAAAGAGCCACTCTTAGCCACGACGCGACGGACTAATTCAAGAATTACAGTTATCATCCCCTCCTGATTACAAAAATTATTTAAGGATGGATTCAAATAGTTTCGGACAATTATTGCAAATGGTATCTCCGCATATTTATAAACAAGACACACAATTGAGAGATGCAATATCTCCAAAGCAAATGTTGTTTGCTACTATCTGGTCTTACATACGAAGCTCTAAAATTTAAAACAGTAATTGCTGCGCAAACATTAGGCAAAATTATAATTGAGATATGTGAAGCAATTATTAAAGTGCTGAAGAAGTACATCCAGGTTGGTAATTTATTTTTATTTATTTATTCGTAGTCAAAACATTATAAATTAAATTATTGTAACTTAACACATACTTAACATAAAAAAAAAATTATTCCTAATATTGAGGATCATTTAAAAGTTGGGATATATCTGTATATGGTTTTTCATTGTTTTCATGCTGATTAAATGATGTCTGTTGCAATTTGTATTGATGTGATGATTGAGTAGCTGACTGTAAAGTGGATAAATTTGTCGTGTGTTGTGATGGTGTTTGTTGGTATGGAGGAGGGGCTTGCTGGTATGGAGAAGGGGTTTGCTGGTATGGAGAAGGGGCTTGCTGGTATGGGGAAGGGGCTTGCTGGTATGGAGAAGGGGTCTGCTGGCATCGAGGTGATAATGCAAGGCTTGAAGTGGATGAATGTGGGCGTGTTTGTGGTACATTTATGGTAACGGACTAACGATTCAAGTTTCCTAAACGACCCTCATATAAAATATCATTTACTGCCTTCTTTGCGTGAAGCTGTTGATCTGGTGATAAAGCCATGAATTCAAAAGCCCAATGTTTGGCCAGAACCTCCGCCTCGGTGTTTGAAGATTTTAGATGTTTACATGCCATTTCTAATAATTCGTTACGTTTGTTTAAATCTTCGCTGGCCATAGATGAAGATGTGGTATGTATCCTTTTTTTTTTTTTGGTGGGAGGGAAGGGGGAGATAACGGTTGGTCAACGTTTTCCAAATTTTCGTCATCTATGTCACGTACGCTATCCTACAACAAAAAAATATTGTTACAGATACCACAAAATGAAGAAGAGTGGATGGAAGTAGCAAAACAATTTGAACGCAAGTGGAATTTTCCTCATTGTCTTGGTGCGATCGACGGTAAGCACGTCTTAATACGGAAGCCTCCACGTACTGGCTCATATTATTTTAATTATAAACATACATTTAGTATTGTTCTTATGGCCATTGTCAATGCAAATTATGAATTTTTGATGATAGACGTAGGCACCAATGGACGCGTATCTGATGGAGGAGTGTTTGCAAATACAAAATTTTATAAGAAACTGTCACAAAACCAGCTTTTTTACCGAAAGCAGATAATCTACCATCAAGTGACATTATTGCACCATATGTATTTGTGGCCGATGACGCCTTTCCACTAATGGAAAATATTATGAAACCATTTAGTTCAAGAAATCTAAGCAAAGAAGAAACTATTTACAATTATCGAGTGTCACGAGCTCGCCGGATGGTGGAAAATGTGTTTGGAATAATAACTTCTCGTTTTAGAATTTTCCTAGCTCAAATCGGTCTTGCACCAGAAAAAGCTTCTATTGTAGTAATGACATGCTGTTATTTGTATAATTTTTTACGGAGTAAGAACGTACAATCGTATCTACAAGGAGGCATGGACATAGAAAATGTCAACACGGGGGAAGTTGTAAATGCGGACTGGAAATCAGATAGTTCACTTCTTGCACTACAATTACCTCAAGGGCGAAGTTAGTACAGTTGCAGCTAAACAAGTGAGACTGAGATTTTGTACCTATTTTAATAATGCTAGAGCTGTACCATGGCAAGAAAATCGCAGTTAATATTGATAAAGTTATAGAAAAAAATGTAGGTATAGTTTATTTTCTTACTTACCTCATTATTTGAACTTTCTGTTTCTAGGAGTGTAGTGTCATCCATTGATGTTACTCCTGAAACTTGGATTTCCTGATCTCGTAAGAAATCTATGTCTGAGAAGTACCATAGACTTGGCTCATATGTGTCTGATGTCCCTGCTCCAGATTTATAACTTTCTGTTACCTTCTCCAATTCTCGTCTGTAGCCACTTCTTAGCATATTTATTTTCTTTTTCACCATTTCACGATCAGCTTCTGGCTCGACTTCTTTCAATTTTTCTACCAACTTCTCATAAGCAGTAGCTTTGAGGTTCCTATTTTTATAAATGTCGCTTTTAATTTTCCAAACTTCAGGTAACTCTCTATACAGCGCAATGAATTCTCTCCAAAACTCTCTATTTTTAACGGTCGTCATGATTACAAGAAGCAACTGGGAGCGACGTCGTGCCAAGAAATCTGGCTGGCAACTAAAATATTGCACAACGAAGCGCAACACACATACACAACGCAACGTGTTGCGCATACAGTCCCGTTGCACAAAATTTTTCAAACATTCTTGAAACTTATCAAACAATGCGCAATGCATCAAACAGGGCCATACATTAGCAACTTGTTGCGCAACAGCCTGTGTTGCGCAATTTGTTTGATAATTATGGGCCCCTAAGGCACTTTAATTACGAAGAAGCACTTTGAATTTCTTTATCAATATTGCGATCCTGTGTCCAGAGAGACAAAATTTCTACCAAAGACTTACTAACTTTTCTGTGCAAACTAAGACGAGGTTTGCCTGATGAACTTATTAAAGTGATATTTAATTATTCTTCGAGTCAGGCAATAAGCATGGCAGTTCAAACAAGAAAATCACTATTACGGCATTTTGTGCCAGAAAATATAGGGCTTCGATCGATAACCCGAGAAAATTTTATTAGAGATCATGTTACTGTAATGATCCGGTGGCTCGTGAATAATTATAATTCATTTATTTAATAAATTAATTAATAGTTTTCAGCAATCAAGCAAAAAATAAATTAAGTTCTGTTCTAGTTTGCCGATGAATAAAAATTACCAAACTAAGTCTTGAACTAAATGGCAGACCAAATCATCAAAATAATAGAAATAATTGTTGATTCAAGCTTAAAATGGAAACGCATGTTATGAAATGCTCGAACCCGGCTAAAGTTAATTTAAATCGCAACTTATGCAGAAAGGAAAAGCCAAGAAACGTGCCAAAATAAGATCTAGCATACGCTATCCCAATATAAAATAATTACTATGGAAAAATAATTCCAATAGCTGCCAGGTTAATTCTCGTCCGTCTGCGTTATATCGCGTAATCGAATGAACCACCTGTAAAACTTTTGAACAAATAAATGCGCATTTAGCCTGAGTTTAGGGTCCTTTCTCCAAACCGTGGAAAGTGGGCGGATCGAAAAGTCGGTCAATAAGAAGCCAAAGTTTGGAATGCGAACACCTGTCCATTTGACCAAACAATTTTAATTACCCTATTTAGGATGTGCGGTAGCAATAAACGCTAAACTCGAAATGTAAAAATCATGTTACCAGCAATAATCAAATTTAATGAACCTAAATATCCAAGAGCGGCATAATAAAATCGAGATTGGAATTAACACATTTCATGTAAACAAGCGTTAATTTTCCATTAAAATCGGCGGCGACTTAAATGTTCTTAGTGAATGCAATTGAATAAACCGGATGCTTGCAAATTCCAGAGTTTCGAGTCGAAAAGCAATTCTTGAAAGAAAGTATAAAAAGAAAAATAACTCGGAAAGAAGGGCAGTATGGCAAGATTCTTAAATCGCGAATAATAGTGACACAATAATCTTCAAGCGCGATGATTGGTTTTCACGCGGGCAGTCTGGACAATAATCTGTGTAACAGAGCGAATTATTTTGAATAATTCAATTACGCTAAGTATATTTTTGCTAAAATTCAATCGTCAATCACTCCCAGCGGGAGCGAGAAATCCTCGTCCTCAGAGTTAAATATACTGCAAAAGGATATCTGCCGCCTATCTACTTTTAGCTCATAGCTGGCCACGTTAACCCTACCGAATATACGGAACTTCTTTCATTGTCTGTAGCGTTCCGTGGACCTACCTTTCAATCGTGGGCGTCGCGTCCGCGACTCACGTAGCCACCTCTTTCAAGATGGCCACCGTTTTCGGTAGGTAACAGAATAAAGGATTCAGGCATTTCCTGTCGCGCAGACAGAGGCAATGACCGGAGACCATCATGGATCTGGACTAACTCCTCTTGGTCCTCCCTTTTCCGGAGACACCCCCAAGAGTTTCTTCTCCTCTGGAAGACTGACACTCCTTCTATAGTAGAGGGACTAAAGCTATAAAAACGGAAACTGACCAAAAACGTTAGTTAGAGAGTTCTCCGTTAAGTTTGCAGTTTTTTGTTAAGTTTTGCAGTTCTAATTTCTAAGTATAAGCCAGCCAGTTCTCAAGTGAAAGTTAATAATAGGTGAAGTGAGTCCACAACAAACTAATTAACTTGTCGCCTGCCTGAAAAGCTCCCTATAGGTCCAAGTTTGTATCCGCTCGCATAAAGAAATACATCATCTCGACCAAATCAAAAGGCAGGTCACGACAAATGGTGTCAGGTGTGGGGTTAAACTTTAATTTTTGGTAAAATATAAATTGAAAAAAAAATTGGTGATACGACAAATGGTATCAGGTGATTGTTGGGTTTTCCTAGAAAAATTTGGTCAATTGTAGTTAATTTTTTTTTACCACGACAAAAGTTGTCTTGTAAACGCTCTTCTCTACCTTCAAGGTTCAAAGAAAAGAAGTGTAAAAAAATATGCGGGTCGAAAGAAAGAAATAAGTAATTTAATGCAAAAAAGTCGTGACAACGAAATTAAAGCATTTTTCTAAGTTACATACATAAAATTGGAATTGAGGAAGAGATAAAAAATACTGCCGCAGGAACTGTACTAGCAAAAATCTTACAAGAAACGTAATGGTAGGAATGGATGCAGTCCCAAATTACCTTGGAGTGACGGATATTTCAAATTTTCTAGAACACATAGAAACCATAGCATTTTTAGCGGAATGGGCAGAGTAAGAAAAACTCGCAATAACCCACTAAACACAAACATTTTAATAATGTTAAAATAATGTATATAATTCGAGAACATAACGTTAGCTTGGATGTTAGTTCTTACGTAAGATTCATAGTGAAAAATAAGCTTAATAACCCGTTTTATGACGTTAGATAAATAATCTTATGTTTTTCTAACATTGGAAAATGTTTTCCAACATCGAAAAAGGACCGTTTTTCTAAAATGTTTTCCAACATTGAAAAAAAATAAATAAAATGACGTTTTTTTCTACATTAAAAAGGTAACGTTTTTTAACTTTCAAAAGTACCGTTTTCGTACATGAGCCAAAAAATGTTTTTTTTACCAGGAATAAAATTCATTTTTAACCAGCCGAAAAAAATGTATTTTTAACCAGAGAAAAAATTATTAACTGTAAAAGAAATATTTTTATATAATTTAATGTTTTTATATACCTTCATCAAAAACACGATTTTAGTCACTGATGGGCTACCGATGTAAGAACACTTTTTTTGTTCAGGGGAGCTTTGTTTACACCCCAGGTTAAATACTTGTGTCTACGTATCAGTTTGTACAATTGGTTCATTTGTATTTTTTAGGCAACTGATTGTGTAATATTTGATAAAGAAGGCAGAAGAAATATTTAATTTCTTTCAAATAATGTACTTAGGAAGCAAAACTCAGTATTTTAATTTTTTTTATTTACTCTATTATCTGGCTTTAAGGGTGCTACAGTTTTGTTGAAATTAGTTTTTTAGGGGGTCAAAGTATATCACTTATATTTTGGATTATTTTAAAGAGATCATTAAAACTAATTTCTTGTTATTGCATCAACTTTTTTTTTGTGGTTTAGCCCATAAATTGGAGCGTGTTGAAAAGCCAACCAATGGGCCAAAAGAAAACAATAACAATAAATTAATAAACGATAACGATTCATAACAAATGTTTTAATACCATGTGTCCCCTCCACGCGCCGTTATCTACACATATATTTATTATCAAATTCTCAGTTTCGTGTCAGGTAACCTTTTGATAACAAAAAAGTAGAACATTCATACATATAGACAGAAAAAAATTCTGGAAATTGCATTTTTGAATCTATATTTCTCTCATATTCTCCACAACAATTTTAAAAAAATATTCAATGAACTATACAAAAGGTATATTAATGTTTACTTTTGAGACGCACAGCGGCATACCTCAAGAAGTCCATTGCCGTTTTTGTGTACTCATAGTCACTTAATAGGGGAAACTGAGCTCTCGTGGCTTCTAAAAATAAAAAAAAATCCTATGAAAACAAGTATTTTATAGAAACGTCTGATATTGGTTAAAGAATGTCGCAATATTATTCCTCGGCGCGTAGCAGGCGCAACTTTTTGGCATTAAAACTAATTAAATAACTAAAGCTAACCAACATAGTCCTTATATATGCAAAACATCAGGCAGGCCTACCGGTAGGTTTTGCCTGATCACCTTAAATTTTGCCTGCAAGCAGTCCGCTACCCTCACATCCACGCTAAACTATACCCCACAGCTTTTTAGGTTTTTTTTTGTCAAGTGGGACTTGGTGGCGCACAATTGTCATAACTTTTGTACCCATTGACCGAGTTTGATTAAATATAGCCTATGGACTGTTCAAGACTCCAGAGAATCGACACAAAAATTCCGGAAATTGCATTTTTTTAATATATATTACTCTCACATTAACCCTCCAAGAATCTCTCAAAAATTTTCAATGTACAGATTCGAATTTTATATAAAATCCAATGTGAAGTTCTAGATGCTATACAAAAATATTAACAAATAATGTTTCGAACCAAAGCAATTTAACGTTTATATAATATGGTATCTGATTTAAAACACCAGCCACGATTTGTCAAAAATTAGTACAAATTTGAAAAAAAAAACAACTTCAAACATGTTGATTTAGTCTGCTCGCAATGTTCAATAAACATCTACCTATTAACCCCTAGCTGGGGTAAATTACACTTCTTGAATAAATAGGCGAAAGTGGGTCGAGTGATGCCTCGTCAAAATCTCCTTTAATTTTCTATTTCTATTGTTTATATCGAGCGATTAATTTCTGACCCATTTGCTTTAATGTGATCTGAAATAACCATATAAACTTAGTATTTTTTACCTTGAAATCATCACAAAATATTATGTTAAAGATCTGTAGGATTCACCTAATTCACCCTGTCAGAAATGCAATTCAGCCCTAAAATTATAAGGAAGAAGTTTTTTGGTTTTTAGAAATTCTCGGGTACATATCTTAAATGAGACACCCTCTGCATAGAAAAATAAGTACCATTTTAGCTACTTGATCATTAAAAAATGTATATTTGTACCTTTTACCTAGAAAAAAAAACAGCTAAAAGTACAATATAACTTTTGCCTCAATAGTCCAAACAGTAAGCCCCAATGAATTTTAGGTGACACATAAAGCTCAGTTCTTACTGATTTTAAAGCTGTGTTAGTCGCGAGTTGATCATTTTATGAAATTTTTTACAAAATGTTATATAAAAGAATATTATTAACCCATTTTACCAAATTTTGATATGTTGGACAGCTGGTCAAAACACAATGATAATTTACATCTTTAATAATTCACAATTTTTGAAGTTAAAATCCACAAAATAAAATACAAGTGTTTACCCATGTTCAGAATTCGTAATTATTCTTAAATTAAACATGTAAAAGTTAAAATAAATATAAATAATTAAGTTTGTGTTTATCAATTAGAGATATGAATTATCCATTGTGTTGTTGGGTAAACCTGCCTTGAGAAGCTAACAAAAAAACTAAGCATGCTAATAAATTTAGGTACCTAAGAAACATATTGCAAAGATTCCGAGCCCTAATACAGACCCCCATTTTTTTCAAATAGTAGCGGCTTTCAAACAAAAATTCATATCACTGCTCCCTTTGGTGTAAATTTAAGTTAATGTGTCTACCAACTGTAGCTCTGAGCACATGCTCAAGTTCCGAATAGTGCCCAGTTTGTAGTGTACACGTTTGTAGTCAAAGTACACGTGGTGTCTCTTTCGAGTAACATATTTGGTCGGTCGCCTATACTTTATTTTAATGATATCTAAAACTATTGTTAAGTAATTCACAAACAAAAGGAAATACTGATAGTTTCGATAAACTCTGTCATATCCATACCACTTAACGATCAATTCCAAGATGACCAATGCGATTTTTTGCGGCAGATTACAGTGGCGTAAATGCTGCAATCTTATTAAATTTTGCTTTCAATGATGTCCTATATCTGAATGAACTAACATTCCAACTAAGCGCGCCTTTGTTGCACATTAGACTACAAATTCCTATTCTCAATAGAACATTGAATATACATTCGAGATATTTTAGGAGTCCCGCAACATACAATTTTAGCAAAACGTGTGAGATGTGCCTTTTACCCTAGAGAAAAAGACAGAAAATCGAAAATTACATGTGACAAATGCAACTACGACGAGCATAATGGCATATGGTTGCTCGAATGCACCGAATAAAATATCGAAGCTCTGGCCAACATTTACTATTCAAAATATTTTCTTGTAATTTGAGTTTCGTTAAAAATAGAGACCTATAGGTTTTTATGGCAAGTAATATAAGTGTGTTATATTTGTTCATATTTATGTATTATACATGATTAGGAACTTTTGATTATTTTACCACTTTTTGTCTGTTTTAAAATAAATGTTCATAAATATAGTATTTTTTTATTTTATAAATTTAAACTATGTATTACGGATTTATTGATAAGATTTTCCACTGTACACATAAAAACTACAGATTTTTTATATTATAACAAAAAATCAATATGGGGGTTAACAAGTGACGCCTGTACCATGTTGTTGTACCATCAAACATGAGAAAACAACCTGTTTATGCTGGAAAAAAAATATACAACAAAATTCTACAGGCATCTACTTACCAATATTTTGTTGAAATGGAAGTTCAAGATTATCTACACTAGCTTACACATTTCCAAACTCTGCTCATCATAACTCACATTCAATTCAAAAATGGCCGATGGCCCGGGATGCTTATTAGTATCGGACGTTCGAGATCGCAAATTTTATAGCGCGACTGTAATGTAAATATGCAGGCTTTTCATATTTTGGGTTAGTTTTGGTTAGCACTTGGTTAGTGTCTGCCTGTTGAGCCCCCGTAGCGAGCGGAGGGCCATACATGAAGTGTTTAAATAATTGAAGATAAAACGTAACGGGAATATTCTAGCTAACATTTATATTATAGTCGCCTTATGACAAGGTGCGATCCTGTACGTTCGATACGGATATGCGCCCGGGATGGCGGCATGGCCGATAGACGAGAAGGACGATGGAGCTTACGTCACCTACGCCGCTACCAGAGAACATTTACCATACGCGGTACTGCTGCTGCTGCTTTACGACGCGGTAAACCGAGAAATGTGTTTGCGCCTGCGTAGACTTGTTTATTTGGCTAGAAAATGCACTAGGTATAAAAAAAAAAACATATTTTCATGGACTTCTTTTGATGTTATAAATACATTTTAGATAACCCTTCATATTAATTGATTTTTTAAATTAAGAGGTGAAAAATTAAAAAAAAAACATTTATTAAACGAACATATTTTAATGGCATTTTTTAATGTTAAAAAAACAAAATATATTTCAACTTTATCCTACTTTAAATTCACGTAGAAACGTGATCTAGTTTAAATAACATAACACAATATACATAGGATTGATGGTAATATTTTGAATGTTAATAAAATTAAAGTTTTTTAAAAGTTAGTTTCTTAATGTTATTAATAAAGTATATTTTTGGTAATGCTTTTACTTAAGGTTTTGGTTAAGATTTTCAACGTTTTTTAATTACCAGAGTTGACTTAATTTTAGCACATATATTTGTGTTTAGAAAAAAAAAACGTATTTTTGTTCAACATGTATTTGGCGTTTATTACGATTTTGTGCTTAGTGGGAACTAGGCTTAAATTACAAGGGATTGCAAAGCAATGTATTAATTCAGATATTAATGCCAAACAAAAAAAAGATTGGCAAAATTTTCGCAAAATTCCAAACACAATTTAAATAAAAAAAAGTACCAGGGCAAGAGTTAAACATTTTTGCGGAATGTAGACATTCTTTAATAAGAATTAAAATAATATGCAATAAAATTAAACGAACTTCAACGTATGCAGCGATAGCGAATATTTTAAATCAACAACATGAAAAAGATTTGTTAAAACAATTTGTTTTGGGATTACTACCCTCTATAAGAGACAAAGTACTCTCGTCTCAGCCTGTAACTATAGATGACGCATTAGAAAAAGCGGAAATTGAGGAAATGATATCTAATTTCAATAAAACAAAAATTAAATCATTATGGCCCCGGAAAGTACTGTAAGTCTGTACGCAGCATCCAGTTTACTGCTACTACTGGTCCTGTCCAACGTCAAAACTTCGAGGAAACCTCAATATTCCTACCAAGGATCGAAGTGTAGCTAATAACTCTATTCAGCCACCTTAAAATGTAAACGCAGTCACATTCCAGCCCCTCAATGCGGCAACCGAGTAATGGTAATTCCAGAACCACTAAAGATACTGACCTGCACCCACGAGCCTGTGCCCCCTAGTAATTTGATCACAGTGTACGTACATGATCAGTCTAAGGTCGCCCTTATAGACTCCGGAGAGCATTATACATTCCGTGCATTTGGCACCTAGGGGTTGTTATTGGTCAAACGATTCAATATTTGACCTTCTATCCAATCAACGCGCTGGTGCGAAAATCGTGTATGGAATGTAATTCGGTGCCAAAATCAGGTACGGAATGTAATGACATTTTATGGAGCAGCATGTCTTTGCGGTCCATAGAATCGCTTTCAGCAAGCCTGGTGGTGGCAGTAATTAGATGCTGTACTTGTGATAAACTCAACTACTCCCTTTGAAACCACTCAAAGGCTAATTATTCTACATGCCTAGAAAATGCCCTAGTCTACATTAAAGTAATCTATCAAGGGCTGCCTAGACATTTTGGTCCATCGAGCAAGCAAGGCGGAATACAAGATACCGTTCGAGAAGTAACCAGCCAAGAAAATACAGCAGAACTCCACCGAGATCCGAATAATCTATCAAGCAAGTACACGGGGCATTCAGAGAAGACTGTTACCGGTCCAAACAAAGAAACTACAGCGGAACTCTACCGAGATCCCAATAATCTATCAGGCAAGTACACAGGGCATTCAGAAAAAACTGCTACCGTTCCAAACAAAGAAACTACAGCGGAACTCCACCGAGATCCCAATAATCTATCAAGCTAGCACACGGGGCATTCAGAGAAAACTGCTACAGGCCCAAACAAAGAAAATACAGCGGAACTCCACTGATAGCCGAACAATCTATCAATCAAGCACAAGGGTCATTCAGAAGTCCTACCAAAAGTACAGCGGAATCACACAGATCCGAACAAGAAAGAAACTCCGGCCGTTGCCATAGTCAAGCAACAAGGCCATTTAAGGTTATAACTGCAGGGTGTCGTTATCTGAATTGAATAGGGTTAACATCAAGAGGGCATTCCCAGAAATAGCCGAAAATCGTCATCAACATCTCCACATTCAAATTGCCACAATCTACCATAGCATACAAATGCAAACATAATAAAACACGTCACAACACCCATAGATATTTTCTCTAGCTGTCCAGTTAACGCTGGCGGGGAAAATACTATCTAAAGGCTTGCGTTCCTAGGAAACGTGACGGTGACGGGACGGAAGCTTGGCGTGAAAACGACGGTGCCTTCGCACGTTACGCTGCCGTCCCGCCTGGTCACAGTGCATTCCTAGCGGGCAGAGTGTCCGCACGCCGACGCAAGGAAATGGATATCGAAAATTTAATTTTGCAAATTTTAATAGATGAAATAGAGGAATAGCTTCTTCTGACTAGCCGTGTTCGGCAACGTGAAGTCGAACATGATATATTTAAAAACCGGCCACATGAGGGTCATTATACTATGTTAGTTGAGAAATATTTATACGAGAATGAGAAAAAATTTCGCGAGTATTTTTGAGTTTCTAAAAAACTATTTTCGTAAATCTTATCAAATATAAGACAAGACATTTTGAAACAGCCATATAACCGAGTGTCAAAATCAATTTCCCCAGAGGAAAAATTATGTGTCACCAAAGAAAATGTTGCCAAAGAAAATGTTACTACAACATTTTCTTTGGTGTAACCTTAAGGTAAGTACACTGATCCTTACTCTTCGAATTTTATAAATATTCGAGAACCAACATTTTTTTTTTCACTTATGCCAATTTATTAGTTATTAATTAATAATTATAAGTTTTTGGTGAATTGCTCTAGGTTTGATTTTGATGGCTAAATGATGATATTCTCTATCAAAATATAACTTGTGCCAAAAAGAATTCACAAGAAAATTTTTATGAACTTGTATATTTCGCCTGACAGTTGTACCTACATCATGCCTTGATATAAAATGTATTTTTTTCATATTTTTAGATATATATGCTACCGGTGAGAATTTTCGATCTCAAGCTTTTGGATTCAAAATTGTTGTACTGTAAGTTATACAATACTGGGTATTGTCGGACCAAGTCAATGAGCAATTCAGTTTTCTCTTCTGTGAAGCCCGACATTATCAATACACTACAAAAAAACAAATAACTTTCCGTCGTCCCGTTCCGTCGAAGTTGCCTGCCGACCGACTGCTGGCGTGACTCCGCTGGCGGGATTTTACGTTCCGTTCCGACGCCGTTACGCTCCGCTTCTTAGGAACACACTTATTTGGTTAGCCATAAGGGCAACGTCGGCGCATTCCGTCCCGTCACCGTCGCGCTTCCTAGGAACGCAAGCCTTAAAGAAATTTTGTAGATACTCCGTCGTCCAGTTTACGCTGCCCGGCATATGTACATATTTCGCCAAAAAGACACTCGCGCCCTTAGGGGTTACCGTTTAGGCGCCGATCTAGACAAGCACACTCCACGCCCTCTGAGGGTTATACACTTGGGCAGCGGTCCAAGCATAAACACATATAGAGATTTTCTCTAGCTGTCCAGTTAACGCTGGCGGGGAAAATACTATCTAAAGAAATTTTGTGAATATACCGAAGTCCAGTTAACGCTGGCCGGCATACCCACATATTTCAAAAAACAATTCAAATACACCAAATCATCTACAAAAAACAAAAAAAAGCAAGCAAATACAATCACTATATACAAAAACAAAGAAAACGCTTTAGGTTGTGGCACCCAAAGAATCAAACATGGCAAAAGTAGAAGAAATAAACAAAATTGCAAAGCAACAAGAAAGCTTGGGAAGTGAAATATCACGCTGTGTAAGCAACATGAAGAAAGATAGCTCAAGTAGAAAAAACGACAGCTACTATCAAGAAAAATTAGCTGCGATAAACCAATTATGGCAAGAAATACGTGATAACCACAGAAAGAGTGAAGAAGTCGGATTCCAGGAACACAACTACTATGAACAAACATATATTGAAAAAACTCCATACTTTATACGAAGATGCACTCAGAGCCGTTCGTGAAAACTGGGACAAAACTCAAATTCAACAACTTATTCAACGACTAAATTCATCATTAGTTAAATAGAAGAACTTTTTGACGATGTTAAATTAGAGATTTTAGCAGACCCATCCAAAGAACACAAAATACCACTCCAAGGAAAACACACGGCAAAATGGCAACCGATTGATAACAAGTATCAAAAACTAGAAGAAGATGATCTGCACACGGCGTCAAAATCAAAACAATGCAGAAGAAATACGGAGTTACAACTCATTTTACTAAAAGATAATGACGTCGCAACAACCAGAGTTTGTAACATCGAGTTAAAAAATCAAGCTGCCAATATTCGAAGTCCGCTATGACGCGGACGCCTGGAACACATCAGGGATATATTTTCAAAAGTGGTCCATGACACTCACTGACATTGAGAAAATGCAGTACTTAAAGACACATGTCAGGAGAGAAGCTAGCCGCCTAATATAGCATCTTCAAATTTCCGATCCAAACTACGAAGCAAGCTGGAACATTTTGGAAAAGCGATATACAAACGACCGCTTACTTGCCAACAAACGAATGGACAACATTCTTGACATTCCAAATATCCAGCACGAATCAGTAGTAAAACTGAAACAGTTACACGACACAGTACAAGAGCGTCTCGAAGCACTAAACAATTTACAAATTGATTCCAGTTCCTGGGGCCCAATGATCGGACGCTTCATAAGCGAAAAATGGGACGCCGAAACAAATATATTGTATGAACAGTCACTAGAAATACCGCACGACATACAACCAATAGAAGAGTTGATGGCATTTATACTGAGAAGATTCAATTCACTCGAGACGTCAGAAGAGGATAAAAATAAAAGGGCACCAAAAACTAATGATCAAATCCCTGCCCATATTGCAAAGACTGTCGGCTCCGCCTGTATGCATGTCCAAGGTTTCAATTACAACCGAGGGAAGGTTAAAATTTGTGCATGAGAAGAAAATATGTGCCAATTGCCTATTGCACGTGTCGCATGTCAGATGTCATTCCGAATGTCGATTCCTGTCATGCAGAACATTTCACCACACATTGCTCCATGTTGAAAGACCTCATCAAGAACAGATTCGCTCTAGAATAAATGATCAAGCTCAGCAACCAGCCCAACCACCAACTTTCAGAAATTCGGCCAGAAATCAACTACATCGACAAAATACAGCTAACCACAGCCTTCAAAGGGACGAGTTAGTAGTTCTAGCAACAGCAATGGTTCGACTGCCAGATGCATACGGCACTGATCAGCATCTGAGCATCTTGGTGGATACTGGATCACAATGTAGCTTTATCACAGAGCAAGTAGCCATATTATTAGCCATGCCCAGGCAAAAGATTCAAGCTGACCTAACGGGAGTTGGAGCAGGAGAACCTCAAAATGTTAAATGGAAGATAGAGGCAATTGTCAAACCTCGGTTCACAAGCTACTTTGAATTACAGGTTCCATGCTTAGTCTTACCAAAGCTAACACACTCATTACCGACGAGGCAACTCCAATTCAAAACTGAACATTGGAAAAACGAAATTCTGGCCTATCCAACTATCCGGCCTGGTCCTATTGATATGATCCTAGCAGCTAAGAAGTATGAAGAGATCATACTAGAAGGAATGAGGAAGACAGAAGATGGCATTCTTGGGCAAAACACAGAGCTAGGATGGATCTTGTCTGGGGCGATAAAAACACTAGCCGGAACAAAATTGAGATACACGGACTAACAAATCTAGTGGAAGATCATCAACTCACGAAATTCTGGGAAATTGAAGAAGTGTCAGAACATAGATAGCTTACAGAAGCAGAGCAATTTTGTGAAGAACATTATGAGGGCAACACAGTCAAATGCTGATGGCACCTATACCGTCAGAATACCATTCAATGAACTGGAAGGTAAACTGGGAGTATCAAAAAATCGAGCAGCAGCTAGATTAATTCAGCTAGAAAAACGATTTGTTAGAAAAGAAAATTTAAGCCAAGAATACAAACAATTCATGCAAGAGTATCAGACCTTGGGACATATGGAAGAAGTTCAAAGTCATGACAAAATAGCAAAATACTATATTCCCATAAAGGAATCAAATACAACAACAAAATTAAGTGTGGTGTTTGACGCATCATCAAAAACGTCAAATGGGCTAAGTCTAAACGAAACTATGTATACTGGACCTAGACTTCAGCCAAAACTATCAGACATTCTACTGCGATGGAAATTTCACAAAATAGCAATAGCAGCAGATGTAGAGAAAATGTACCGCCAGATCAAAATTCATCCTGAAGATCAACAATATCAAATAATTTTATAGAGAACTGATCCAACTCGTCCAATAGAAGAATATACCCTAAAATCAGTCACGTATGGAACAACATCTGATCCATACCTAGCAATAAAAACGATTCAGGGGCTAGCCGAAGATGAAAAGTATAGATACCCAAAAGCAGCTGCAGTCACAATGCAAGAGTTTTACGTCGATGACGCAGACACAATTAGAAAGACGGAAAATCTCAAAACAGAATTAATTAACATGTTCAAATCAGGAGGTTTTACACACGAAAATGGACAAGTAACAGCAGTGAAATAATGGAATCAAGTGAATCTAGCCTAAAAAATCAAGAAGACCTCGGGATAACGCAAGACAACATCCTACACTGACACGTTTAGGTTCAAAGCAAGTGGTTCTACAACCACCAAAGTAACGAAAAGGTCAATCCTTTCAGAAGTAACAAGGCTATTTGATCCACTGGGGTGGCTCGCTCCAGTAGTAATAAAGTCGAAACTCTTAATACAAGATATTTGGCTGCATAAATTAGAATGGGACGACGAAGTTCCGGAAAAAAATCCAATCAAAATGGAAAGCATTTGAATAAGACTTGAAAAATGTAGAAAACATTTCATTACCACGTTGGACGAAGCAAACCTCAAGCAGTAATGTAGAGCTACAAGGCATACGGAGCAGTAATCTATATAACATTACCAATAGATAACAATCAAAGTTTCCAGATAACGCTGCTAATGGCCAAGTCAAAAGTAGCGCCAATAAAAATGAAAGCAACATTACCGAGACTAGAACTATGTTCAGCATTATTATTAGCTAAAATAATGAAACAAATCTAGAAGCATTGCCATGCAGCCGAACGGCTGTCTATGCTTGACAGATTCCATGATTGCACTGTCATGGATAAGAGGTGACCCTACAAAATGGAAAACATTTGTGGCAAATAGAGTCGTCCAAATTAACAGTCTCATTCCTAAGGAGAAATGGGACCATATCAGAGGTGAAGAAAACCCAGCTGACACCGTATATAGAAGAATGGGACCCTCAAGGTTAGTAAACCATACATTGTGATGGCAAGACTCAGAATGGCTTAAGATAAAAGTGCCAAAAACCGTGGCCACCAAAAATATCATCATTAACTCTCCTCCAGAGGAAACAAAAATGACTTGCCACGCTCTAGTAATAAAACATCCAGAAGAGGATGAAACAGTAGCCTGGTTCTCAATCTTAAACAAGCTCATACGAACGATGTCACTGTGCAAACGTTTTATCAGTATTTTCAAAAGTAAAGAAAAGAATACAAACAAGCTGTCAGTACTCCAAAACACACTAGAACAGATCGTGAGAAATATACAACGAAGAAGTTAAGGCGCTGCAAAAACAAAAAGGTATCAAGAAAACAAGCAAAATCTTGAGTCCCAATCCATTCCTGGATAACAAAGACACACTACGAGTTGGAAGACGCCGGACGCCTCGAGAAGTCACAATTGTCATACGGAAGAGAACACCCCATGATACTGTCATACAACTGTCACTTGACCAAGCTAGTCCTAACAGATGTCCCCATGATACTTGAAGGGTATGCGCTGGTAAATAAGGCAGCTTCTTCTAATACAAT
>JAEQML010067824.1:0-18765 GCA_016904865.1 Pissodes strobi | reverse complement strand
AAGAAATTTTAATGAAAAATTTAAAGATCGGTATTTTAATTACGACCGAATGCAATATCAGGTTTTAGGTGTTCGTATGCGTGGTCTACAGAGAAAATAATACATATACAAGGTGTGAAAAAAGACCTTTACATTTTTGCAAAAGAGAATTTTAAAAACAAATTTGTATTTTTCTTTTTCAAATTTATCTTTGACAAGGTACAAAAAACATTGTCTAGCTATTTTCGATATTTTTATTTGATTGCAAGATACAGGGTTTTTTTCGACAATAACTAGTTATGCCGTTAACAATAGCATTGTTTGAGTAATTACTCAAACAACGGTGTAACAGAAGTTGGATAGAAATTTCTCCCTTACATTATTATCGACTTATAAGCTTCTCTATTTATTAGATGTTACGGCAGTTGAAAATTCATCCAAAATTTTAGAATATTTAACCAGAATTAATAGTGCTATTATTATGAAAATCGAGCGATATGAAAGATATAGCATATAAAATTTTCTGATCCGTATTTTGATCGCACCCTGTATATTCAAAACAAGATGGCTCAGTTAAAATTTCCTTCTTTTAGACCTCCAGCAATATATGAAAAAAGCAGCATTTGTAGACAAAGAAATAAAAACTTAGTCTTTAGTACAATATCAAAAATGTACAATAACAAAAAAATTGTATATTTTGTACAGTTCCTGGAACCCGGTTCCAAGAGCCAATGTAGAAGCCGGTCATGCTTTTTGAAGTTAAAAACAAACACCATATATAAAGACATAGCTAGAGTAAAAATTTAAATCCCGTTTCGGCAAAAAGGATCATTATTCTCAAAACTTTTATCAAAATAAATACGTTATTATCTTAGGTTTCCCACCTAGCAAAGTTTCCTTACAAGTTCCTACCTATACAACATTTTTTCTTATAAAAGGTATATAAGGGTTCTAAATGTTCAAAATCGTTTTTATCAAGCATGTAGGTTAAAAAAGAAGCGCCAACACAGCTTTAAATTATGCCAATGTATCGAAAAATAAAATGGTTATTTTAAAAAGAGGTTTGAAGATATTTAAAACTATGCAGTTTCAAATAATTCCGATACCAATTTTGGTGTAAACCCCATTACGTCATTTTGGAGTAATGACCGAAGTAATGACTCAATAGAAAACAAGATTGGTACTTTATGTGAAAATAAGGATGTTATTGAGGCAGAATCGAAAAATAATTAGGATGTTAAACTGGAAGACATGCATCAAGGTGAATTTAATAAAGAGTTTACAGATATGGAAAAAGATATTAACATTACAATCAAATAAAAGTGGGCAGTTTCCCATAACATTAGCCCCACAGCTCTAAGAGAACGGTTAAATATGTTTAACTTGCGGCTTTACAATGCTTTCCCCCGTGATCCTAGAACCCTACTTAAAACACAAAAAGTAATTCAGATGACCAAACTTAAAAATGGAGAGTTCTGGCACAATGGATTAAAATACTGATTGGAAAAGTATGTGACTAATATCACAATAGATTCTATTTTATTAAATGTAAATATAGATGGCTTGTCAGTTTTTTTTAAGTCCTAAACAGAAATTTTGGCTAATTTTTTATAATCTAAATGAATTACCTCATGTTAAACTAATGATTTAGTGGAATCTACAGCGGAGTGGGAAAACTGGTGGAACTGGAAATATTTTAAAGAAAATTTGTAAATAAAGCAAAAATTATACTTAGGGATGGTGTTTTGGTTCCATTCGAAAATGATGGCTTGAGAAAGTTAATGTAAAATTTACGTTTTTTATTTGGGTTTCGCCCGCAAGTGCGCTAATTAAAAGTAAAATATGCAATTTAGATAGAGAAATATTTAAATTTTATATTTATTGTTCAAGGTGTCATGTATTTTAATAGAAGGTACGGCAGTCTTGAATATACTAGAACGGGGGAATATCCGTACATTTCTCACACTGTTTTCTTTTCCAAAGCCATGATGTGAGAAGCTGACAAATGAAGGATTTCGATTAAACAATATGATTCCCATCACAAACAAGACTCTGCTCTATTAAAATTACCAATAGATATGATAGAGGATTTTCCAGTTGAAAATTACCTCCATATAATTGATTTAGTAGTAATGAAGAAATGTTTAGTAGGCTGGAGAGATGGTTGTTTTGGAGCATAAAAAAACAAAATAGCGTGTACGCGATGTTCAAATACTAACAGTTTTTGTAGCGTATAAAATGCCTTCAGAAATATATATAGGACTCTAAGAGTGCTACCCCATTGGAAGGGTTCGGAGTTTCATGCATTCCTTCATTATATAAATATAAGTTTTATATAAGGTTTTAAAATTTGATGTATATATTATCGTTATTCAATGTTTTGTTGTGCAGTTACAATATGAACGTATTTTAGTTTACCTAATTTAAGGTCTACTCTATTTGATAGCCACGTCGAATAATATAGATTATCATGGTGAAGATTTCATTAGAAGTAATGTTGACAACCTTATATACTTTGTTGATGAAGTTAAGAAATTTGGCGTACTTTCAACGTTTGACGCATATCCATTGGGAAATAAGTTGTATACTCTAAATAACCTTTTAAGAAATGGAAATTGCACCCTTGCACAAGTGGCTAAAAGGATAAGTGAAATTACTCATGTGGAAGTATGCTTAGAAGAAAATAAAAAAATATATTTTTCCATATTTTAAAAACAAGAACAAAGAAGATTCCTATTTAAAAACAGTTTTTAATTATATTACTATAGCTATCTACACATATAAATAAACAATATAGTTAAATATATTACAATTTACTTAAATGTAACAAAGTAGCAATTTATAGATATGAGTTAAAAAATATTGAATATTTTTGAAAAACCAATAAAATCTTCCTATTTAAATATTAATTATCGCAGATAGAGCTTATTTACCGTCTAGAGACCGCAAGCAGCGCTATTTCAGATAACGTTCTTTAACTGCATCTTTCAAACAGCAAATAGCTCTGTACATGCTCTTAATTGTTCTGTTTGAAGAATCAAATACAGCAAAGTTGTTATTAACGTTTTTTTAAATTATCACTCAGGATCAATTTTGTTCTGTAGAAAACTTTATTAGGATGAAATTATTCCCTTTCCTCTACTTATCTTACACTGTACACTGGAAAAAACGGAATATTATATTCTATAACAAAATTGGAATGTCCTTTATTTTCCTCTTACAAATCCAATAAGGTGGTGGAATAATAGTTTTTAATTTTTTCTGATCTTAATCGAAAAGCTAATTCAAAACCTTTTCTCTTCTACAAAATGGCATCATTAAATTTAAAATCTGACGTTTCGACTTTGGGCGGTCATCACCAACTTTATTTTTATACGAACCTGGATTTTATATTAGCTCCAAAAACAACAACATATCGCACTTGTTTGAGAAAATATGTTTTTCTTTCCTGGTAAGTTCCTGCCAAAAAATCTATTTCCCATTTCTCTCTAAGACATTGAGTTAATAATAAATAATAATAATAATACGTCCGATAGGTCACTGGTTTTGGGACACCAGAAGCTCTTAAAATATGCTAGAGGGATAGGGGACGGCACAAAGACTGTGACTGTAGAGTGGGCATGAGCAACGCTTAAGATAAAAGCAGCAATATGCAAAAAGTAATTACTTGCATAAAAGATCGACGAATATACTATGCTAAGTTGTTACTTGGTATTATACCTTTTTGTATAAAAGCTTGGATACAATATGGTAATTTTCATTGTAACTTATTGACAAAAAATATAATCAAATCGCTACTTTAAGGGACACTTCACGTTAAGTTACAAGTTTTTGACATTTACAATACTAACAAATAAGTAAATCCAAGTGTCCAAACAAGTTTCTGGTCGAAAAAATGTTGCTGCAGTCAGGTACATGGCCTAATTTTTGATATTTTTCTATTTTTGTTGAAATTGATAATTTTTGGCATCCTTGTGCAGCCTGTAATATTTTTGCGTAATGTTAGTTGCTAAGGTTATTGTCGAGGTTATTGTGGTATCGGACAATCATTGTTTGTACGAAAACGCATCTAAGCATCGAGAAAAGTGGAAAACGGCGGATTAAAAACGCGATTTTTTTTTGGGATGTGGCTCTAGCCTATAAGAAAAAGTTACAGAGATTCTAGAACACCAAAAGAAGGGTTCATTTATTTATGGCTCTAGAATCTCAGACGCAAACCTTCAGCTTTATTAAAAAAAATCAGTTTGGAATTTTTTATAGTTATTGTCGTGGTTATTTTAGAGACAATGTAGATTTGCATCCACATAGCGGTAGTCACAATTCATCCCTTATGCTTGAGCAGAAATAGCTATATAAATACTGAGATCTAATTGTTATAAAAACATACCGACCTACTATATTCCTGTGTACCTTTATTACATATTTGCTGGAAAAGCAAACTGTTCTCAAAGAATCATCAATTTAAAAATAATACTCCGTGACGGCCATTATGGTATATATCCTTCTTTTATAGATATTGCCTTTAAGTCGCTATTTTAAAAACCAGGCGAATACTTTCAACATAATTTTAATCTAAGTAATTTGCTAGGACATTTTAGGACCAATATTTTGTTTTTTAATATATTGTTTTCGTTTTATTGATTTTTTTTGACTGAAAAAAATTAAATTAATTAGTTTAGTCACGGTGCGTCAAAATAATGCCTAAAAAGCACCGACGTTTTAAAAATAAACTGACCTCCGTTGAAAATATTAAGGCACAAATAATTTTTAATTTGTCAGTTTCCAAACAATAAATAATATTATTACCACCTTCCGATATAGGTACAGAACTATGAAAGAAGGATTTGATGTACTTTTGGTTCGAGCTATTTCCATTTAAACAGCATATTTCCTATAAAACTAATAAAATAATGTGTTACATGTTGCTAATTTATTCTTCGAAGGGATACTTGTCTATATATCATTTAAAACAACAAGCAGATGATTGTACGGAAAAATGCTTATAAGCTATACGTTCTGCGTGATGAAGCAACCCGATAAGAGCTCTGTAAGACTGTGTAATGGCGATATAGAGCGCTCTAAGACATTCTTATAAGTAAAAAAAAAAATATTATAATGTGACACTCTTAGAGCAACTACGTGATAAATTTGCTCTATAAGCCGATGCTCATTTAACACTTATAAGCTGCCTATAGAAGTTGTAAAAAGGTTTCGGGGAGTAATTTATGGAGCCTTAAGTACTTGTAGAAAAGGTTCTTAAAACCTTTATAGGGGTATAAAATGCGAGTTGGGTTGGCATAATTCCAAAAGCGAAATGTTCGAAAATGCATGGAATAAGTAAATTTGGAATTTCGTAATTTCTAACGTCTGATATTGCCTGTATTCATGGTTCCGCTTACTATTGTTAACGGCATAACTAGTAATCATAGATTAAGTGAGATATGTTTATCTTATATACAGGGTGCCACCTAAAGACTTCACTTAAGTATATAAAAATTTCGAAATTTTCGAAAAAACCTGTATATTGAAAACAAATACTTTTTTCGGAGTTGTCAAACATAATTTTGGCGAGGAGAAAGAAAAATTTAAATTTGTTTTTAAAATTCTCGGAGTTCATTTCACAACACCTTGTAGTTATCATTTATCACACGCATATGTAGTCTTGCAAGTGGCATCACATACCCTGCAGATCAAGCAGACGAACACCTAAAATCGCAACTTGATTTATTATGTCGCAATTAAAATAGGTATCGATATTTAAATTTTGATTAAAAACTTCCTCGGTGCACTATTTATTTATATCCAGCAGTTTCATTTTTCTCACGGATCTACAAAAAGTTATAGCAATACCCAAGGCAATACCTGTCTATACTGTTTGCCAAATGAAAGAACCTGGACGGAAAGAATGCGGGCAAAAAATGTCCTCGCATATTTAGATGCTGCCACATTTTTTTCCCAATAATCCTAATTTATTTTCTGTCTAGTTTCCTACAGTGAATTTACCTATTTATATTTCCTACTTGAATACTTAATTTTGTTATTTTCCTTAATACTAGTGTCTTCTATTATTTACTATTTTATTTACACAGGGAAATACGGAATACGGAATAAGTATACTATAATATTTATAATGTTTATATTTTATTCGCCTTCAAGCTATTTAAAATACGCGACAATAGGCAACAGTGCGACGTTTACTTGATTTTTAGCGGGAAGGCAGTTTCGTGATTGGTCGCAAGATATATTTAATACACTTTGACCCTAGACCAACACCTAATTTTTTTTACATATTTTAAAATTTCGGCAGCGACTTGCTTTAGCCATTGGCGTGGAATTTCCCGATGCCGAACTGTGTGGTTATTTATATTATTTGGTTTGTAGGGTCTGGTGATATATCTAGGTTTTGTCGATTTTGCTAATTCTCTTTTTTCACTAGAAAGGGGGTGTCCTATATAGTAGTTTAAGCCAAAAAAGTCGGCAGATCCGCTACATTTGAACCGAAAAAATGCCCTAAAAGTTCGAGTTTTGACACAAATTTTCAGCACTAGAAATATAGACAAAACACATCTGAAAATCAATTGTCGGGTGAAAATATTAACTAAGATACATTTGCGTCGAACGAGAGACCTCCGTTTTGTTCCGGTCCTAATTTGAAGCGACTCATAGCCATAGCCCCATTAAACAAAATTAAATTTTACTTGTAAATATCCGTCCTCCTTTTTACTGTCAACTGTCACAATAGCCAAAGAAAGATTTTTAAGAAGGCACACTGTTGCCAGATGTTTACTGTAGTTTCGTTAGCAAAATTCATTAGAAAAATGGTGGGCTATAAGCGCAGCTTATTCACTACCAGCTAGTCATCTTGCGGCGGCATCCTTTGATTTGGGAAAGTCAATAACCAAGTTTTGCAAATTTTAGAAGAGGGTCATTACCTAATATTGTTTTAAACGCCTGGGCATCTGAATAATACCTTTGACAGTTCGTTTAATTTAAAATACGCTTTTTCTACTACCGTGCGTAAAGTACTCACTTTACGCACTCTCTAAGATTTGTAAAATAGGCTATTTTGCACACTAGTGCGTAAAGTAAATCTGACATATTTTTTAACATTTAGGGCAATGCGTAAAATAATATATTTTACGCACTAGTGTGTAAAATAATTTATCTTACGCACTAGTGCGTAAAGTAATTTAATAATATTTTTGTTTTTTCATATATTTTTCGGTAGTAGAAAAAATTTTGTATGCTACTCATGTATAAAGTACCCTTTTTTTTATTCAATTTCAATTAAATTTTTTTATCAATATTCCCATTCATAAAAAAAAGGTTCACTTTACACACTTGTTGCATAAATAACTATTTTATCGTCTAAAATCCGTTAAAACCTATTTTAAAACGCACAATTGTATAAAAATTCGAAATTTCCGAACCTCTCAGGGCGATAGCCGAGGCTTCGGACGAATTTGTCATGTATTTTGAAGCGAAAATTCATTCTAAATTCAACTGTGGAACTGAACCGATCAGGGCGCAGTGCTCGACACTCCAACTTTCCGATTTCGATAGAGTTGACTAGCTGGTAGTGAATAAGCTGTGCTATAAGTGTCTCTACTTTTTTTTTTTATATAGGTGAATGATTTTTTTATGGCAGTAGCACATCCTATATTGCTCGACGAGCGGTGTATGTGCGAAGATGTTGATTGACACGGTTCTTGAATAGTTAGTTTGGGGAACAGATGTCCTGGGAGCATATTCGCATGTAACAGGCAAGATGTTCATTCGGCAATGCCGATCGTTTCTTCATATGTGACGTGCACGATAGCATTTAGTCAGATGTCGTGACTGTTACATAGAATCAACAAATAAGTCTTCAATTATTTTAACACTTCATGCATGGCCCTCCGCTCGCTTAGCTCGCTACGGGGGCTCAACAAACAGAAACTAACCAAGTGCTAACCAAAACTAACCCAAAAAAAAATAAATAAAAAAAAAATTGTGTTAGTTTTGGTTAGCATCTGGTTAGTTTCTATTTGTTGAGCCCCCGTATAGAGAGCGAAGCGAGCGGAGGACCATGCATGAAGTGTTTAAATAATTGAAGACTTATTTGTTGATTCTATGTAACAGTCACGACATCCGACTAAATGTTATCGTGCACGTCACATATGAAGAAACGTTCGGCATAGTCGAATGGACATCTTGCTTGTTACATCCAAATATGCGTCCTGGGAGTGAGTTCCACAGTGATGCAGTGCGCCAGACAAAGGAGTTCTTGTAAAGCGATGTTCTAGGTGTTTCCAGTTGTACGACGAACCGGTGCGCTCTTGCCGTCTATCGTGACTGTCTGACAGGCGTTGTCAGGGCGGGATAAGGCGGGCCAAATCCTGGGAACATCTGCCGTAAAAGTATCTGTAAAACAGGGATTTCTCGGTCACATGTTTGCGGTGTTTCAGACTATCCAGATTCCGGGTCAACTCCGGGTCACCGACGAGACGCACAACTCTCTTCCGAACGGAATCCAGTAGCTTTAGGGTGTGCTCTGGCGTGGCACCCCAGATGTGTGAGCAATATTCTAAGCACGGTCTTATTTGCGCTTTGTAAAGCAAGAGCAACTGCTGCGGTGTATACATTTTTTGTTGCGAAATAGCGTACCAAGCTTCTGGGAGACTGATTTTGCGACGTTAGCAACGTGGTCGTGCCAGGACATATTGCTGTTGACCGAGACCCCCAGTAGTCCGATTGAATGAAGATGAAGGAATGGTCGATCCTGCCATAATGATATCATTGCCGGCCGTATGGTAAACGTGGCTGCTTGGATGATTGTTCAATGTGCATTTGCATTCATTCATCGGAATAAAAGAGACACTCATTCGATTACACTATTCCTTTGTAGGTATATATTCGTCAAATATTTCACTTCATACATGGCCCTCCGCTCGCTCCGGGGGCGTAACCAAACAAACCTAACCTAAACTAACCCAAGACATTCCCAAATGAGGAAAAACAAACTAAAAAATATTTGCATTTTCGACTGACAAATTTCAATTTTTTTCCGGCATGCCTTGGGTTAGTTTGGGTTAGTTTTGTTTGGTTGCGCCCCCGAAGCGAGCGGATGGTTATGCGTGAAGTGGAATATTAAATATACTTAAGTAGTAAACAACACTGTTATTCCCCATAAGAAAATGAGCAACTTTTGGAAACACTGTGCCAGGCCCCCTGTGTCGGTTACTAAAATTTCATTATTTTCACGTTACAATTTCAATATTTTCACGTTACACCTGGGAGAGTCGTAGTGAAAGTTTGCCCTTCTAGGGCAATTTAGGCTCAAAACGCGGATATTTTTTCGGCGAATCCTCCGATTTTTTTGGCTTAAGCTACTCTATAGGACACCCCTTTTCTAGCGAAAAAAAATAAAATTTGCAAAATCGACACAACCTATATATCATCAGACCCTTAATTTGATGATATCTTTGAAGATTTTTAACCTTTCTGATATTTTTCTTGCATTTGGTGATTATTATACGCGGTTAACTAATTTTTATATATTTCGGATAGCTCTCTTAACTGAACTCTCTAAACTAAAATTTTTATTACAAAACAATTCCGAACGTTTTGGAACATACTTGCTTCAATATTGCCTAACTTTTAATACAAAAATTGAATGCTAGAGAATTTATATGAATTAGCTACGATAAACCATTTTTTTCCAAATTAAACGACGTCATCAATGACGTAAATACAAAACCTTCGGGAAACGAACTCTACTTATTACATACAACAAATAATATCATATAATTCTATCCTTATTATAAAAATGAGATATTATTATATGACATATTTTGTACTATAAGACTGTAATATAAAAAAAAAACTGTAATTAATTTTAACGTCTTAAACTAATCAATATTATCAATAATAATATGGTAAGAATAACCTCGTGCGCCTATGGGAAGGCAAGATTTTTTACGTGCTAGTCCTCTACCCCCTTCAGTCGTTGTTAAGGTTCACTCGCTTGGCGCACTATACGTTACCTTTTTTGATAATCACATTATTTTTTATTGAGTCATACATTTTTTAGTGAAAATTTATCGAAAAATTAAATAGTTCTATTATGTTATAAACGACGCGACGGCGACGTAGGTATTTCGTGGCAATATATATTATCAAACAAATAATATTTGAAGAATAACTTACTTTTAAAATCTATGTAATATACTTTGGTAATACTTCCAAGTTTTACTTTATTACTTCTAGTGTATACCTACCAATAATTAGTTTTAATATAGTACCTATAATTAGTTATAAGATATATGTACTTAATATCACAAATCCAAAAGCCCTGTGTTCTCGAGTTATCCCATTAAAGTTATTTATTTTAAGTTTGAACTTTACTTCTAAGTAAAGTTCAAACTAAAATTAAATGCATAAATTATCTTTCGTATTCACTATTTACCCCATTAAAGAGTAAAGTTCAGAATAAAACGAAACGTCTAAATTATATTAAAAATACCCTGGAAAAACAACGCAACGCCTAATTAGCACACAAATATACAATACCAATTTAATTTTCCCAACGCCAAATTTCTAATCCAAGACCAAAACTAACCTAATATTCGTATGGGAAAAGAAAAGATTTGCTGCTGATATTAGCATACGGTTAAACAATATCAAATAATATTAATCCGAAAAATACCTACCATATTCTATATAAAAACCACAAATTAATAACGTACTTTTATTAATTTCAAATTAATACCTTTATACAAATATTTCCTAATAAGACTTAATATCAATGGAGAAATCCATAATAACAACGATTTTAGTAGAATAAAATCCTCAAAATATTAAAGACGAAATCTTGAGGTACGCGTCTGAATATTTTTAATTTGAGTCTGTGTGTTTGCTTAATGATTGATAATTATTTTGCTTAATACTGATTTGCTGGCATATAACGTAACGTAAAAATAGCCTTTTAAATAAAAAAAAGCAAACATATAATATACCTACTAGTTCTTATTCTCTTCTAACATTTTAAATCAAAAATTCCCTCTCATTAATTTCAGTTGTTACTTGTTCAAAAATAAAATTAAAAGACTCACTTCGGTCAACTTTCCTGGCGTCAAATTGTCAACGTCCTTGTCCTTCAATCCATTCGCTTCAATAAATTTTCCCTCTAATTTTCCATTATCTTTGACCTCCGTTTTATCGCCACCTTTTCCCATTTTCACTCAAAGACCGAAAAACAGTTGAAACTATTTCGCGAAAATGGAACAATATTTTGCGGACGCGTTTGTTATAATAATAGACGCCCACGAAAATATACACTAGCTAATTTAAGACTAAAAATAAACAAATAGATGCTCCCTCTTTAAAAACTATGTCTGTAATGCAAACTAAACATTCACTTCTGTATGCACACACCACACCACAACTTTCGACCTATAGTCGCTTTAAAAATCCATTCATTCCTTTTGTACGTATTCGTATTTTATACATATCAGTCTGTAAGCGCTTGAAAGCCTGGCCTCGTTTTGATTGGTCGAAAGCTGGGGGCCTGCGCGACACACCTGCGGCAGGCTCTGAGGACTGTTATGATGCTCTCATATTTTTAATCTATTCTATAATATAAAAAGCTTTATCATAGGCATAGGATTAATGGGAATTGTGATATTCGGAAGAACATGATCCGCTCACGCACTGAACAGATTCGTGTCTGGCTAATTCTGTTTTTTATAAATCAATAAAATGATGATATTGACACTGTTTTTTTTCCAGTGGAACTATCTTGAGAAAAGTTGCTAGGAATTCGCAGTAAAAATTCACATTTTTCTTAGCGAGAAATCAGAAAACTTTATTAGGATAAATATCTAATCTACAATTACACTTTAGAACAAAAGCTTGAAATTATTAGAATTAAAAAAACTATTCCAGAAAAGCTATTTTTCATTTTCTTACGTCATGACCAAAACAATTTAAACCGTGAAACCTATTCTATTATTTGAATAATTGGCATGTTTTTTTATTTGTATAATATGTTTCTTCATTCAATCCTTGGGTATAGGTACGGCTCTCTTCTTTTTCGAGGGTGCTTTTAGATTTAATGTAGTTAAGGTTTTAGTTTGGGTTAGTTAGAAAAAGTGAAAGCGAGGGATGTTCTGCGATCTGACGCAGTTGCTGAAATATTGAACTGATTTGTTAACATGGATCAACTTCAATACCTTTTTAGACGATTTATAACCGAACCAGCAATGGAAAAATGTTTTCCTTTACCTCTTCAGTGGCTCCCGAATAATCACAATTGGCTATCCTTTACAGTCCTCCGGCACTATGCTATATTAGCCGCTTCT
Organism: Pissodes strobi; assembly: GCA_016904865.1. Lineage (NCBI taxonomy): Eukaryota > Metazoa > Arthropoda > Insecta > Coleoptera > Curculionidae > Pissodes > Pissodes strobi. The sequence continues at coordinate 6,445 of JAEQML010067824.1, read as the reverse complement.
GATTGGTAGATTAACGTCACTTCTACTTTATCTACGGTCTAGTTTGTGTATTGGTTAGATTCTGTGTTTGCAATACGGACGGTGCGCGTTCAGTTCCCGTTGGGGGGCAAGACGCGTTTTCTTTATTTTTTTAAGGTTTAGTGTGCTTCTTTTTGTAAATCTGGGTTACATAGTTTGAAATAGTTTCGTTTGGTTTTGCTCCGGAGCGAGCGGAGGGCCATGCCTCTACAATTAACAGTACTCACTACTGTGATGCACGGTCCGAATATTACCATCAGAAGTCACGGCAACATTACGTAATATTCTGTAATATTACCATTCCCCTTGAGTAAAATTCCTTTTGTCACCGTAATATTCTCTAAAAGTTTGGGTAATTTTCCGGGTAGTATTATCGGTAATGTTCGGTTTAATGTTACGTACTCGGTTATGGTAATATACGGTTTAATGTTACGTACTCGGTTATGTAGAATTCTCCGCGTTTTAAAATTCATAAAGGATGTTTGGCTTGTTGCGACACACTAAAACACGTGTAGCGATAGCGCACTGGTCCACATGACATGACATGTACATGGTTTCTTTTAAGTTTTCTTTTTTGATGTTATTTTGTGATATACGCAAATTGCGCAAGTTAGTGTCACCTTTATTTTGTATTTTTTTACAAGAGTTGATAGAGTTATTATTTGTTTTTTTTTTAAATATTTTTTATTTAATGCTGTTTGCTATTAGATTTGGGTTCACTGCACAGTAATACTTTAAACTTATACATATATTTAAACTTTAAACTTATACATATATTTAACCGATTTGCTTTTTTTCTACTTAGGTTGAAAATGTATGTTAGACTGTGATAAAAGTATTAAGTTCAATTAGTATTTATCTTATTAAACTTTTTGAAGCCATCTAAGTAGGGCAATTATCAGTTTATTTAATGAAGCTCTGTTCTCTCGATGGATTCGTCCTTTTTCCTTTGGATATTTTAAAAATTAGCTTTTTCGACGCTGTTTGGTAATATTACCAAAAATTACGTAATATTACGTAGGATTACCAATATTCTTACCAAAAATTAAATTACCAGTAATTTTGCATCACTACTCACTACCCACCAATCAGAACCGCTAATATAGTATAGTGCCGTAGGACTGTATAATACCTATCTGGATAAGAGTAAAACTGTAATTTTAAAATACACCTTTCTACGTTTCCAGAGGATTGAAAAAAAAATGTGGAACAAAATAACCATCAACACCAAAGGTGTCTTGTTTTGGTAGAAAAGGCCACCTGCTGATGTCCTGTTATTGTTCAATAAACCTATTCACCTGACCTATCACATAAAATAGTAATCTTGGCCAAAAAGCTTTTAATATTTACATGTTGTTATAATTTGTAAAGTTAAATAATTAATGTTTATCTTATTTCGAGTTCGTTTGTACCTAGTAAAAGTTAGATTTTATTGGATACTTTATCTAATGTTCTTTTTTTGTAACTGAAAACAAGGATATATTTCGCTTCAATTAGTATAATCTGCCATAAAACAAAATTGTTTAGGTTACTCACTTCGTAAATTTCAATGATATTGAGAGAAGTTATGCAATATTTCCCAATATTCCTGACGCATTTTGACTCATAGAATAGTGGATATTAACTTGGAATATCTGGAAAGTTTCAGTGATTAACTGTAATATCATGTTAGTCATCTTAAAATATTTCAGTTCTCTTGCAGGCAAAGAATATGTGATTCCTAAAGAATAAATCTACAACCAAAAACAAAATGCTTAACACTGGCTTAAGGCTTTCATGGAAAACGAATAAAAATGTTAACATCTTTAATATTTTCGTATTTGTTAAACAGTTTTTTTTTTGGAACAATAAATTACATTATTATTATTATTATTATTATTCAATTCATGTAGAATTTTCGTGATGATGATGCGTTTTATATAGGGTGAGCTAGTTGAATTTAAACTTAACTTAAAACCGGATATTGTGGAGCAACCAAATTTTTCTACATTAAAATGCATTAAAAATGCCGAATTGGTCTTAAATTTACTTTAAAATTCAAGTGTGTGGCAAGTAATTTTAAAATATAGAACACAAAACACTTGGAGAAACAGGTCCAGATAAGTATTTTAAAAATTGAAGTGAATAGTGGGAGCTCAAAGTCAGTGTTGCTTTGTGGCAAAAAAAGCTATGAATTTGAAGTTAGGAAAATGGATTTGGAGGATTTATTATTTCACCATATTTCGGACACATATTGACAAGAAACATGAATTTTGTCTAAAAAGGCAACTTTCTTTAATTTAATCCAAGCTCTTACTGCCTCGGATGCAGGTAGCAGTTATATCAGTTAAAAAGACGCACTGTAGAGACAGCAAAACCTAAATTTTATATAAGTTAACTGCTCAAACCCGAAACGTGGCATTTTTTAACAAAGGCCGACCATTATCCAGTTTAGATCCAGCTCGCAAGCCTAAACCCGAACAAATAGTAAAACATTTATAATTCGGGTTTAGAACGGCCATTATTAATAATGACCGCCATGCTTTGGCCATTATTCTTAATTGCCACCTTTTCTAAAAACAAAATAATGAGAAAATAAAGAGTGATAATTACCTATATCCTCAATTCATTGAAACGTTGTTCTGCTCTTGGGGGACTTAATATATGAACAAGCAATTAATGAACTATGCCCACATATTATTCCTCCGTTGAGGAGAGTATTTCGTTAAATAATGTAAGTAGTAAAGAGAAATATTGGAAATTTTAACCAAGAACAACAGTATTTGGATAGATTTGAAAAGCCTGTTATAGAAGCTTTAGACAGATGTTTAACCTGCTATGATTAATGAAAAAAGAAGATCAACCACCATGTTTTTAATTCTGGTATGAAATACCTACAAATAGAAAATTTAAACACGTTTTATAATTTACAACTCAAAAAAGGTGACCACAATAACAGAAGATGGTTTAATGGACTGCTTAAGGAAAAATGGGCATCATATTTACAGATGGGTCCAGAGACTTTAACTCTGACAGAGTTGGACCCTGAGTGGTAATTTCAAGTAAAAAGATAGAGTGTGCAATGAAATTAAGAGATGAAATGTCAGTATGTACAGATGTATAATAGGAAGTGTCATTAAAAAAAGTACTCAACTCAAAATCCCAAGAACTTTGTATAAGTTAAAGATCAAGAATGGTACTTCTTGGATCCCAAGTCATTCCTTTATTGAGGAAAATGGCTTGGCAGTTGAAATTGCTAAGAAGGCAAGAACTTTGAATGAATGTAATGTAAAACATATAGATTGGAAAGATGTAGTAAGGAATATAAGGGGAATATTTTAAAAGATTGGAGTAAATTATGGAAGATGAAGACTGGAGAAGAGTGAGGGTTTTTGAGACAATCTGTGGATACTTTTCCAAGGAAGACCTGGTTTAAGGAATTCAACCTAGGTAGGAAACATGTTTCAATGATGTGAACGATGCGTACAGGACATTGTCTTTTTCCTCAACATATGTTTAGAATAGGAGTTCACTTTTGTGAATGTGGCGAGATTTGAACAGTGTTACATGTGTTGCTTAATTGCACTATGAAGAAGGTTTACCAAAATCGATTGTACTACCGTTTTTTTGACTTTAAATATTCCAATATATCAATTAACAGTTATAAATATTGTAGACTTGCTAGCTTGTCCTACTGTGCACAGTGTTAAATTTATAAATGTTTTTTTTTAAATGCATGTAATTTGGAACTATAGACTAAAACCAATGCTGAATGCTTGCATTTTGAAATAGATGGAAGAGGTGGGTGCAAACTAAATGCGTTAATAGCAGCTCTCTTTTTTTGTTTTAGCATATAACACTTGCAATTGGGTAGATAGATGATCTAGTCGTCTAAGCCCAACTGAACGGGAAGAGAAGCAGAGTGCTTCTTGGGTATTGGGCAAAACGCCGCGTCCGTTTATCATTACTGGTCAGCCCAAAACCGGCATTATATTGGCAGTAAGATTTTGTCAGATTTAGGCACTCCGTTTGCTAATAATTGCCGGATTGGGGCTTGGTCAGTAACGTATAACGGGTGTCAACGAAATCATTTTGCACATCTTAATTCTGCTAATACCAAGAAGAAAAATTTGAAATTGGAGTTAAAGGTTAAATGAATAACATGTTTTGACATAAAAACAATCATTATTTACTATCACTTTAGTTTTTTCCGGAACTGGCAATTTTTGTTTTATTTTAAGCAGGAGCCAACCACTCTTTTTCACAATTAGATAGCCTTCTAAATTCCCTCTTCACTGACGTATCATAAGATTTCTTTTGTTTTCAGAAAGGGCGCAGTTTGTTAATTTTCTCAATTCTCTCTTTACTGACGTATCATAAGTTTTCTTTTGTTGTCCGAAAGAACGCAGTTAGTTAATTTAATCATTTCGCCATTTTGAAGTAACTAGTTGTTATTTTCATACATTAATTCAATGAATAAGTTAAAAATATTTTTTACTCTTAATCTCTTTAGGGAAATGTGTAAAAAAAAGGTTTAAATAAGTAGTATTTACCATTTTTTATGCGAATTTCCAGTAATATTTGAAATAGAAAGTACCAAAAACTAAATACCCATAAAAAAGTAAATTTAACTACCGTGTAACAATAAAATTTGATTTATTTTATAAGAATAGCAATTACATGTTTACTTAAAAATGGCGGAATGTTGAAATAAATAAGAACTCCGCCTGCGACACCATTTTGAAAACAACAGAGGCAACTTATGATATAACGTTGGGAAAGAAACTTAAAAAATCATGAAAAAAATGTGTTCCTGTTTAAAATTAAAAAAAAAAATTGCCGCTTTGGGCAGAACCGAAAGCGATAGTTAATTGACAGAGCACTGAAAAAATATGTTTTTTTTTTTCTGTCAAATCTTTAACCCAAATTTCGAATTTTCATCTAAGCTCTTAACAAAATTAAGGTATATAAAATAATTTCGTTGGCACCCGTTACTTATTTGCCATGTGCAAGGTCCCCGCCCGCGCCCCCCACCCAGCAGCTGCACATAGCGAATATTAATTTTATTTATATAGCGCGCGAAATATATGCATTAGGCAAGCATATACGCGAGAGTTACTCTGCCATTTTGGCATGGTCTAATTGGCACCCTTACACTGTCAGTTAATATTGCCAATATATCAATATTTAATTATGCTACAGATTTTCGTATGGAGTAGCAAAAAGTGTGTGCTTAGAAATTAAAAATAGGGATAAAGATAAAGGATGAATTGCTATTACTTTGGCACATCTAGCTGAAACAATGCATATCAAAAAAAGTTGGTAAAAATGGTATAGCATTTCCGGATACATATTTATATATATTTTTTAATATATTCTGTCCACCTTTTATCTCAATCTTAGTTTCACCAGGCGAAAACAGTAACAATGGTTACGTATTAATTGAGCAAAATATTGTCAATCACACACAATGCTGCCAACCAATATGTCAATCAGTCAATCATAATAGTACAGGACCCTACCGTTGGCTGAGTATCAGTCAACGACCCTACAAAATAATAGTACCTACACAGGTTAAAGTAATATTAGGCTGTTTTGTGCAGTTTTTACATTAATATTAGATTTAAAATTTACTATGTGACGTCATCATCTACTGAATGATGATGTTAAAAGCTCTGCCTTTGTTCAGTTTATGCAAATTAAACAAGACAGCATATAATATTGTTCTTTTGGATAGGAATCTTTTTTAAGCCAGCTAACAAATGCATAAGCAAAACAATGTCAGGTTACCTGAAAGCAATCGATACTCTGTTGACTGTCATAATATGGTCAGTTCTGGGCGGTTCTTGTTTGTTGCCCCTCTGTTTTTATTTGTGCTGAAATATTCCAAATTTAGTTGCCGCCAATATAAATTTTTCCTTTATGCGATAAGCGGCAATGCGTCAACCGACGACGTGATAGATAAAGATTACTGCGTTGCTTTAGACATTAGATTATAAATATGTATAAATAAATATAAATAATAATTCAAAATTTTGAGGCTATGACAGGAATATAAAACCTTAAACTAATGGCTATCAGCATTTTTTGGCGTTCACACTTTCAAATTTATATTAGCCAATTAAAAATGACTAGAAGCGAGAGGTAGAAAGCAAAAAATGGTTCATAGAACAAAAAATCTCTAGTCACCATGCGGATTATCTCGATATCTATATGTAAAAACAGTTGTTATAAATATATATTGCGTAATATTCCAGGTGCAAAAATTAAAAATTCCCAAATGAGGCAATTTTCAGGATCTACAAAATTCGTCAATCTATTGTCAATATTTACCCTCACACTGCCAATCAAAATATTTGTATCACTATCTGAATTATTGACCATATTTCAATAACATTTCACAATATTCTATGTGTAATATTATTGACCATTTAGATTATGCATTCAT